>CM055122.1:1208756129-1209039202 GCA_029206835.1 Rana muscosa
CTTTTTTTACACTTTTTTTTGTAACTTTAACAACTGTAATGGTTCGGGTCTCTCAAAATGCGATGGCATCTTGGGAGACCGTGTAAGTGTGTCCTAGTCTGTGAAATGCTGTAATAATAAAAAGTAAAATCAACCAGCGCAAATAACCCTAAACATACAGCAGCTGAAACACTGAGGTTCAAAATATCAAATCCCCATCAGAAAATATAAAAAGGCAGTGCAGCGCAAACATAAAAAACACACATATGATTAAAGACTAAAAAGGATAGAGATAGTCCAAGAGTCTTTCTTAGAGGAGCAATAAACTAAAAAACACCAATATGTGTTCAGTAGGTGACTTCTAGATTCTTTATAGTGACTTGTGTGACGACCTCCACCACTAGTAATGGTTAGCAGCTCACCTCAGCGAGTGGACCCCTGAGCTAGTCAGTCAGGTCACTTAAGCAGTCCCCCCTCCGGGAGAAAAACAGACATCCAGGCTATACTGAATCCAAATCAGGTAGACAAGGTGTAATTAGAGCGCTGATCAGTCTCACAGCCAGTAATCCAGACAATCAGATCCAGGAGGCCAGATATAAAATGAAAAGCAAAGAAATCTAGTGCTCTCCGTGTAAAAGGATTTAATGATCATAAAAACAAGAAATAAATGTACAAAATTAGCACTGTGCCTCAGTGCGGAGGATGTGCAGCATGTCAAAGTATATCCAACGGATGTCAGCATGAGACGCGGGTGACGTCACGCAGGATCACGTCGTTCCGCACGTGTTACGTCCAGGGGGCGGGACTTCATCAGTGGTAACGTTACCGCTGATGAAGTCCCGCCCCCTGGACGTAACGCCTGCGGAACGACGTGATCCTGCGTGACGTCACCCGCGTCCCATGCTGACATCCGTTGGATATACTTTGACATGCTGCACATCCTCCGCACTGAGGCACAGTGCTAATTTTGTACGTTTATTTCTTGTTTTTATGATCATTAAATCCTTTTACACGGAGAGCACTAGATTTCTTTGCTTTTCATTTTATATCTGGCCTCCTGGATCTGATTGTCTGGATTACTGGCTGTGAGACTGATCAGCGCTCTAATTACACCTTGTCTACCTGATGTGGATTCAGTATAGCCTGGATGTCTGTTTTTCTCCCGGAGGGGGAACTGCTTAAGTGACCTGACTGATAGTGATGAGCCGAACACCCCCGGGTTCGGTTCGCACCAGAACCCGCGAACGGACCGAAAGTTCGTACGAACATTAGAACCCTATTAAATACAATGGATGCGAACGTTCGGATTCTAAAGTGCTAATTATAACAACTATTATGCATGTTATTGTCCTAAAAAGGGTTTGGGAACCCGGGTTCTGCACCAGGGGACATGTATCAATGCAAAAAGAAGTTTTAAAAACGGTCGTTTTTCGGGAGCAGTCATTTTAATGATGCATAAAGTGAAAAAAAAAAAGTCAAATATTCCTTTAAATATCGTACCTGGGGGGTGTCTAAAGTATGCCTGTGAAGTGCCACGTGTTTCCCGTGTTTAGAACTGTCCCTGCACAAAATGACACTTCTAAAGGAAAAAAAAGCCATTTAAAACTGCTTGCGGCTTTAATGTAATGTCTGGTCCCGGTAAAATGGATGAAAATCTTTAAGAAAAATGGCATAGCTACCCCATGACCCCCCCCCCTACCCCAGCCCATTACCAGCCCCTTTGGGTCTTGTATGGATATTAAGGGGAACCCCGCACATAAAATAAAAAAGGCCCTATATACTCTGAACAGCCGTATACAGGCGGTGCATACAAGACAGGGACTGTAGGTTTGTTCTTATGTAGAATCTGTTTGTAATTTTGAACAGGTACATTGTTGAAGTGTAGCTCCAGCCCAAAAATCTATTTTTAAACTTTTTGGAAAACATAGGTAAGGGTTATCACCCCTGTAACATTTGTTTTGCTGTCTGTGCCCCTGTTCAGAACATTTCACCTCACTTTCCGTCCCAATGTCAACTGTTTTTGAAATGTGGTGTTTTTCTTGAAACAAGGATTGCTGATAAAGCATCAGTACAGAGGAGACACCTTTCTCCCATATTTATTCTTACAGGAGAGAATTTTCCTTCCTAGGGGTAGATTTCCTCTCACTTCCTGTTGTCTTCTTGCGTTTGCAAGTAGGAGTCGTTTGTAAGTTGGATGTTTGAAAGTAGGGACCTGCCGTATATACTCTGCAGAAATAGGCCCCTTAGTTGTTGGTGTTGGCACAACACTGTAAGCACTCACAGTTACTCTTGGTTGGTGCTGGAACGCCCTGCTGTCAACTATTATATCAGGAATTTTAATTACATATTAGGCCTCATGCCCACGGGCGTTTTTTCAGCCGCGTTTTTGAGCGTTTTTTACAGCTTAAAAACGCCTGTCCATGTTAGTCTATAGCTTCATGCCCACCTAGGCGTTTTTGAGCTGTAAAGAGCATAGGCGTTTGTAAGCTGTAAAAAAAACCCAGGGCCAGTGCGTTCCTCAGCGTCAGAACTAGGCAGGAAAAAACGCGAGCGTCAAAAAACGTGCAAAAACGCTCACTAACGCGCAAAAAACGCGCACTAACGCGCGGTCGCGTTTTTAGCTCCGACGTTTTTTTTTTTTTTTTTTTTTTCAAAAAAAAATAAAAAAAAAAAAAAAAATATTTACAATAACATGGACAAGCGTTTTTAAGCTGTAAAAAACGCTCAAAAACGCAGCTGTAAAAACGCCAGTGGGCATGAGGCCTAATTGTTGAACAGTGGTAGTAAAAATTGGGCCTTTGATGGTGGTGCTGGTGCCACAACACTGTAAGCCCTGACAGTTACTCTTGGTGGGTGCAGCAATGGGCCCTGCTGTGAATTATTAGATCAAGAATTGTAATTGCATGCCCCTGTTGAACAGGGGCTGAAAAATTGGGCCTTTCGTGGTGGTGGTGGTGGTGGTGGTGGTGTTGCCACAACACTGTAAGCCCTCAGAGTTACTCTTGGTGGGTGCAGGAATGGGCCCTGCTGTGAATTATTAGATCAAGAATTGTAATTACATGCCCCTTTTGAACAGGGGCTGAAAAATTGGGCCTTTTCGTGGTGGTGGTGGTGGTGGTGTTGCCACAACACTGTAAGCCCTCAGAGTTACTCTTGGTGGGTGCAGGAATGGGCCCTGCTGTGAATTATTAGATCAAGAATTGTAATTACATGCCCCTTTTGAACAGGGGCTGAAAAATTGGGCCTTTCGTGGTGGTGGTGGTGGTGGTGGCGTTGCCACAACACTGTAAGCCCTCAGAGTTACTCTTGGTGGGTGCAGCAATGGGCCCTGCTGTGAATTATTAGATCAAGAATTGTAATTGCATGCCCCTGTTGAACAGGGGCTGAAAAATTGGGCCTTAGGCACTGGTGGCACAACACTACAACCCCTCACAGATACGTTACTTGGAGCACAGCAATGAGCCCTGTTGCAAAGTATTGCTTCAAAAATTGTAATGACACGCCCCTGTTAAACAGGGGCTGAAAAATTGGGCCTTAGGCACTGGTGCCACAACACTCCAACCCCTCACAGATACTGTACTTGGAGCACAGCAATGAGCCCTATGGCAAATTATTGCTAAAAAAATTGTAATTACACGCCCCTGTAAAACAGGGGCTGAAAAATTGGGCCTTAGCCACTGGTGGCGGCACCCATAAACAAAAATGATCTTCCAAGCTATCATCATCAATCGTATCATTGAGGACTCGGAGGAGGAGGATAGCCAGTCAACATAACAGCACAGGCACTCAGCATCAGCATCAGTCTTGAAGGGATGTGACATGTTAAAATCAATTAGTCTGTTATATCAGCATCAGGTGTGTGGTAGCTGGTGGTGATCCAAGACTGGTTCATCTTGATGAAAGTCAGTCGATCAACCGAGTCGGTGGACAGGCGCACCCTGTGATCCGTGACAAATCCTCCAGCAGCACTGAATGTGCGTTCCGAAAGAACGCTGGATGCAGGACAGGCCAGTAGCTCAATTGCATACTGTGCAAGCTCTGGCCAGTGATCCATCCTCAAGACCCAGTAAGCCAGAGGATTTTCGGTGGGGAAGGTGTCCAAGTCTGACCTTGCCCCTAGATATTCCTGCACCATGTTTATCAGACGCTGGCGATGGTTGCTGGAACCGATCATACTTTGGGGCTGCGGACTAAAGAATTGTCTGAACGCATCGGTCAGACGGCCACCTTCCCCACCGCTCCTTCTTTGACTGGCCGAAGCCTCAGCAACTCGTTGTCCAGGACCAGGAGTTTGTAACCTCCCAGTCTCTGGGAACGCGTTGCACAGACCTTTCTGCAAGGCCTCCCGGAGTTGTCTCATCCTCTGCTCCCTCTGCGAAGGTAACATAAGGTCCGCAACCTTACCCTTGTACCGTGGATCAAGGAGAGTGGCCAGCCAGTAATGGTCCCTCTCCTTGATCCGAAGAATACGAGGATCCTTCCGCAGACTTTGCAGGATCAGGGAGGCCATGCAGCGTAGGTTTGCTGAGGCATTCGCTCCGGAGTCCTCTGGGTCACTAAGGACGACATGATCCGCAGCCACCTCCTCCCAGCCACGTACAAGTCCACTGGTTTCTTGGGACTGTAAATCATCCCTAAAAGACTGCTGCTGATGATGCTGAGTGCCAGCCTCCACCTCCATGCTGACACAATCCTCCTCCTCCTCCTCCTCCTCCTCCTCTTCCTCTTCCTGTGCGATGGGTGGGACAGAAGGAACACTGTCTGGGTAAAGGGGGCCTTGAGAGGCAAGGAAGTCCTCCTCTTCCTGCCTCTGTTCTGCCTCAAGTGCCCTGTCCATTATTCCACGCAGCGTGTGCTCCAACAGGTGGACAAGAGGTACAGTGTCACTGATGCATGCACTGTCACTGCTCACCATCCTCGTGGCCTCCTCAAATGGTGCCAGGACAGTGCATGCATCCCTGATCATGCCCCACTGGCGTGGAGAAAAAAAACCAAGCTCCCCTGACCCTGTCCTGGTGCCGTAGTCGCACAGGTACTCATTGATGGCCCTCTGCTGCGTGTGCAGCCGCTGCAGCATGGCCAACGTTGAGTTCCACCTGGTGGGCATGTCACATATAAGGCGGTTCTTGGGCAGGTTCAACTCCTTTTGCAGCTCAGCCAGGCGAGCACTGGCATTATAAGATCTGCGGAAATGCACACAGACTTTCCTGGCCTGCCTCAGGACATCCTGTAAGCCCGGGTACCTGCCCAAGAACCGCTGCACCACCAGGTTAAGGACGTGAGCCACACAGGGCACATGGGTCAGTTGTCCCTGTCGGAGGGCGGAGAGGAGGTTGGTGCCATTGTCGCAAACCACCATTCCTGGCTTAAGCTGGCGTGGCGTCAACCACCTCTCGGCCTGGCCCTGCAGAGCAGACAGGACCTCTGCCCCAGTGTGGCTTCTGTCCCCCAAACACACCAGCGCAAGCACGGCATGGCATCTTTTTGCCTGCGTACTTGCGTAGCCCCGTGAACGGCTACGGAGCACCGCTGGTTCATAGGACAAACCACAGGAAGAGGCCATGGAGGAAGAAGAAGAGGAGGGGGTGGAGGAGAGAGGTGTGTCACAACCAGTAGTAGCATTTTGGAGGCGTGGCGGTGGAACAACCTCCAACACTACTGCACCTTGTCCTGCATCCTTCCCAGCTGCCAAAAGAGTGACCCAATGGGCCGTGAAAGAAAGGTAACGTCCCTGTCCATGCCTGCTGGACCATGAGTCAGCGGTAATATGCACCTTACCGCTGACTGCCCTGTCCAGCGAGGCCAAGACATTGCCTTCCACATGCCGGTAGAGAGCCGGAATAGCCTTCCGTGAGAAAAAGTGGCGTTTGGGAACCTGCCACTGAGGAACCGCACATTGCACAAACTCACGGAAGTGGGCCGAGTCTACCAACTGAAAAGGCAGCAGTTGAAGCGCTAGCAATTTAGCCAAGCTAGCATTCAACCGCTGGGCATGTGGATGGCTGGGAGTGAACTTCTTTCGACGGTCCAGCAGCTGGGGCAGGGAAATTTGCCTGCTAGAATCGGACGTCGGTGTACTGCTAGCAGAGTGGCCGCAAGTACTTGGCTGTGACACACCTAATTCTACACCTTCATTCCTCTCAGTGCATGTTTCAGAGAGGACTGAAGTTATAGTGGGGTTGGAGATCCCAGCTGATGCGGTGCAAGGAGAGGTCCGCTTTGTTCTTTGGTGTGGGTCTTTGAGGTAGGCTTGCCAACGAGCTGCATGGCAGGTCAACATATGTCTGGTCAGGCATGTGGTACCCAAGCGGCTGATGTTTTGGCCACGCGATATACGCTTGAGACATATGTTGCAAACAGCAGCTGTGCGATCTGATGCACTAGCCTCAAAAAAGGCCCACACCAAGGAACTTTTTGAATGACGGGCAGAGGCAGCGCCCTGCACAGGCGGAGCTCTGCGGTGTGATTCCGTCGGTGTACTGCCCTTACGCTGGCCACCAAAGGGCATCCTGCCTCGTTGGAGATGTGCCTCCTCCTCATCCTCCTCCTCCTCCTCTCTCCTATTAGGCACCCACGTGGAGTCAGTGACCTCATCATCCCCTCCCTCCTCATCACTGGAGCCAATCTGGCAGTATGCTGCAGCTGCTGGAACATGACTGCCAGATTGGTGTCCTTCTTGAGCATCCCCTCTGTCTGCTCTCACGCTACTGCCTTCCTGTAGCTGGGTTTCATCATCAGACCCTTCGAAACGCTGGGCATCCTCCTGGAGCATGTACCCAACACTGTGCTCAAACAGTTCGGGGGACTCCTCAGGAGGAGGACATGGTGGGTCTAGGGAAGGAGTGACTGATGATGAGTCTGACATTGATACCAGGGAAGAGGACGCTTTGGCAGCTGCTTTGCCAGTACCCTGAGCCTGGGTGAGAGAGGATGAGGAGGAGGAGGAGGGCTTGGTCATCTACTCTACCAAGTCTTCGGCATGATGTGGCTCAACATGTCCAGCTGCTGAAAAGAAGGACAAGCGTGTCCCATGGCCATGTGCTGATGACAATGCACCGCGTCCACGACCAGCACTGTTGCCCCCAGACACAGAGCCTGCTTGCCCTCTTTTATTGCCTCCTGACTGTCTGCCTCTCCTTGTTTGCCTTCCAGACATTCTAATAGATGGCCTGCAGGGAGATGGGAAAAAAGCAATAAGGGCTACCTTCAGGTGTCCTTCTCTGTCCCTTTACTTAAGGATTTCTAAATATGGTTGAGGATTATTGCTTTTGCACAGAATAGCACAACGACAATTTCCCTGACTGTCCAAAAAACAAGGATTTCAAAGATGGTTGATGAGGAATGCTTTGGCACACTATAGCACAAGGAGAATTCCCCTCACTTTCCTTCTTTGTCCCTAGAAACAAGGACTGGCACAGTGAAAGAAACTGACACTCTCCCTACCTACAGTTTTCTGTCCCTAGAAAAAATGTTTTTTTAAAGCACACTATAGCACAAGGAGAAATCCCCTCACTTTCCTTCTTTGTCCCTAGAAACAAGGACTGGCACAGTGAAAGAAACTGACACTCTCCCTACCTACAGTTTTCTGTCCCTAGAAAAAATGTTTTTTTAAAGCACACTATAGCACAAGGAGAATTCCCCTCACTTTCCTTCTTTGTCCCTAGAAACAAGGACTGGCACAGTGAAAGAAACTGACACTCTCCCTACCTACAGTTTTCTGTCCCTAGAAAAAATGTTTTTTTAAAGCACACTATAGCACAAGGAGAAATCCCCTCACTTTCCTTCTTTGTCCCTAGAAACAAGGACTGGCACAGTGAAAGAAACTGACACTCTCCCTACCTACAGTTTTCTGTCCCTAGAAAAAATGTTTTTTTAAAGCACACTATAGCACAAGGAGAAATCCCCTCACTTTCCTTCTTTGTCCCTAGAAACAAGGACTGGCACAGTGAAAGAAACTGACACTCTCCCTACCTACAGTTTTCTGTCCCTAGAAAAAATGTTTTTTTAAAGCACACTATAGCACAAGGAGAATTCCCCTCACTTTCCTTCTTTGTCCCTAGAAACAAGGACTGGCACAGTGAAAGAAACTGACACTCTCCCTACCTACAGTTTTCTGTCCCTAGAAAAAATGTTTTTTTAAAGCACACTATAGCACAAGGAGAAATCCCCTCACTTTCCTTCTTTGTCCCTAGAAACAAGGACTGGCACAGTGAAAGAAACTGACACTCTCCCTACCTACAGTTTTCTGTCCCTAGAAAAAATGTTTTTTTAAAGCACACTATAGCACAAGGAGAAATCCCCTCACTTTCCTTCTTTGTCCCTAGAAACAAGGACTGGCACAGTGAAAGAAACTGACACTCTCCCTACCTACAGTTTTCTGTCCCTAGAAAAAATGTTTTTTTAAAGCACACTATAGCACAAGGAGAAATCCCCTCACTTTCCTTCTTTGTCCCTAGAAACAAGGACTGGCACAGTGAAAGAAACTGACACTCTCCCTACCTACAGTTTTCTGTCCCTAGAAAAAATGTTTTTTTAAAGCACAGTATAGCACAAGGAGAATTCCCCTCACTTTCCTTCTTTGTCCCTAGAAACAAGGACTGGCACAGTGAAAGAAACTGACACTCTCCCTACCTACAGTTTTCTGTCCCTAGAAAAAATGTTTTTTTAAAGCACACTATAGCACAAGGAGAAATCCCCTCACTTTCCTTCTTTGTCCCTAGAAACAAGGACTGGCACAGTGAAAGAAACTGACACTCTCCCTACCTACAGTTTTCTGTCCCTAGAAAAAATGTTTTTTTAAAGCACACTATAGCACAAGGAGAAATCCCCTCACTTTCCTTCTTTGTCCCTAGAAACAAGGACTGGCACAGTGAAAGAAACTGACACTCTCCCTACCTACAGTTTTCTGTCCCTAGAAAAAATGTTTTTTTAAAGCACACTATAGCACAAGGAGAATTCCCCTCACTTTCCTTCTTTGTCCCTAGAAACAAGGACTGGCACAGTGAAAGAAACTGACACTCTCCCTACCTACAGTTTTCTGTCCCTAGAAAAAATGTTTTTTTAAAGCACACTATAGCACAAGGAGAAATCCCCTCACTTTCCTTCTTTGTCCCTAGAAACAAGGACTGGCACAGTGAAAGAAACTGACACTCTCCCTACCTACAGTTTTCTGTCCCTAGAAAAAATGTTTTTTTAAAGCACACTATAGCACAAGGAGAAATCCCCTCACTTTCCTTCTTTGTCCCTAGAAACAAGGACTGGCACAGTGAAAGAAACTGACACTCTCCCTACCTACAGTTTTCTGTCCCTAGAAAAAATGTTTTTTTAAAGCACACTATAGCACAAGGAGAAATCCCCTCACTTTCCTTCTTTGTCCTTAGAAACAAGGACTGGCACAGTGAAAGAAACTGACACTCTCCCTACCTACAGTTTTCTGTCCCTAGAAATTTTTTTTTTTTAAAGCACACTATAGCACAAGGAGAATTCCCCTCACTTTCCTTCTTTGTCCCTAGAAACAAGGACTGGCACAGTGAAAGAAACTGACACTCTCCCTACCTACAGTTTTCTGTCCCTAGAAAAAATGTTTTTTAAAAGCACACTATAGCACGAGGAGAATTCCCCTCACTTTCCTTCTTTGTCCCTAGAAACAAGGACTGGCACAGTGAAAGAAACTGACACTCTCCCTACCTACAGTTTTCTGTCCCTAGAAAAAATGTTTTTTTAAAGCACACTATAGCACAAGGAGAAATCCCCTCACTTTCCTTCTTTGTCCCTAGAAACAAGGACTCGCACAGTAAAACACACTGACACTCTCCCTACCTATCCTTCTCTTTCCCTAAACTAAAGGAATCCAGGTTAAGCAAGAAAGAAATAAATGTCACTGTCCCTGCCTATGCTTGTCTTTCCCTGCTCCGGAACACACTACACTAGGCCGCCGTGCTGGCGGCCTTTTATAGTGTGGGGCGTGTACTAAACACCCTCAGCAATAATTGGCCACAGGCATCCTGCCTGTGGCCAATCATTGCTCTCCTCGCTGCCGGCGCTGTGATTGGCCAAGCATGCGGGGTCACAGTGCATGCTTGGCCAATCACAGCGCCTGGATGACACTGCGATGGCGTAGTGCATTGTGGGCCGTTCGTGTCACTCGAATTTGGCGCGAACGGCCCAAATCGTTCGATCTTCGTCGAACGATCGAACAGCCGATGTTCGAGTCGAACGTATGTTCGACTCGAACACGAAGCTCATCCCTACTGACTGACTAGCTCAGGGGTCCACTCGCTGAGGTGAGCTGCTAACCATTACTAGTGGTGGAGGTCGTCACACAAGTCACTATAGAGAATCTAGAAGTCACCTACTGAACACATATTGGTGTTTTTTAGTTTATTGCTCCTCTAAGAAAGACTCTTGGACTATCTCTATCCTTTGTAGTCTTTAATCATATGTGTGTTTTTTATGTTTGCGCTGCACTGCCTTTTTATATATGTGAAATGCTGTACCCTATGCTAAAACTTCACTTTTGTGTGGAAGCGTTCAAAACATTCACCAATGCAAAGACCTGGATTGTCAGGACAGAGTGGACAAAAATAACGGGTGTCACGCCTAAATCCGCGCTTGCTACAGACACAGCATCTTTTTTGGGGGGCTCGTTGGGTAGGGGTACTCTCGAGGACATATGGAAAATGCCTCTCATGTAGCCGGCTTACTGCATTTGGTTGGGGATGGTGAGGTGCAGAACCGCCTGGATACAGGAGGTCTGTGACTATCTCATCCTGGAATTTTAGGAAGGATAAAGTCCCACCTGAAGCTCTGTATAGCACATGAGCGTTCAGCAAAGCCAATTGAAATAAGGATAGAGACACTTTTTTGTACCAGCGTCTCGCCTTACGGGCAATTAGATACGGCACCAACAACTGGTCGTTGAGGTCCACCCCTCCCATATTTTGGTTATATTTGTGGACACAGAGGGGTTTCTCCACAACACCAGTCGCTGTACGAATTTGGACTGTCGTGTCTGCGTGAAGGGAGGTAAGAAAGAAAACATTCTTATTATCCCTCTACTTCACAGTGAGCAAATTATTACACCTCAAGCAGGCTCTCTCCCCCAGCCTAAGACAGGAATCTACAAGCCCCGGCGATTAGGTCGCACGGTGCCACATGCTCCAATCGGATGATCAAACAAGTGACTAAACAGTGGCACGCTCGTGTAATAATTGTCCATATACAAGTGGTACCCCTTTCCGAATAAGGGTGACACCAAGTTCCACACTATCTTGCCAGCGCTCCCTATGTAATCTGGGCAGTTCTCCGGCTCTATCTGACTATCTTTTTCCTCATAAACCGTAAAGCTCCATACATAGCCTCTTGCCCTGTCACGGAACTTATAGAGCTTGACCCCGTATCTGGCACGCTTGCTGGGAAGGTACTGTTGGAAAGACAAGCGGCCAGAAAATTTAATCAGGGACTCATCAACGCAGACAACTTGATCAGGAATAAACAAGGCTGCAAAACGTTTGTTGAAGTGGTTTATGAGGGGCCGAATTTTGTAGAGCCGATCGTATTCAGGGTCTCTACGTGGACGTCAAAGTTCATTGTCGTTGAAATGCATGAACCGGGGGCATGGCTTAGCGATGGCCGGGTGAAGACGTGCTTTTGAGGAGCTCCCTGCCCGTCCCGGACCATATGGACAAAAAACACTTCTTTACCTCATGTGAACACGGCATGAGCATCCCCAAGCGTTACAGGACCCGCGGGACCCGCTACCGAACCTCGCAGCCCGGCATTCCGCATTTCTTCGGTGGGAGCGCGAGAACATCCCCCAGCGCCATTGCCACTACACCTCGTGGGGCCCGAATGGAAGCGGATCCCCCCGAGACACGGTTTCCCTCTGCTCTCCCTGCACCAGCACCAAACCCCCTTACAGGGACACCAGCTGCGTTCCGGTCAGAGATGGCCAGCTCTACATCCAGCCTAGATGACGATCTTCGCAGCATGCTGCGGGCTCTACCTACGAGGGCAGACATTGAAGCCCTCCCTACGAGGGCAGACATTGAAGGCCTGATCATGCGGATCGAGGAGGCTCACAGTAAGGACCTACAAGAGGTGAGAGCGGAACTGCACGCCGTGGAGGACCGTGTCATATCAGGGGAAACCCAGATCGCCTCGCTGGAGTCCAGAGTGCAGGCCCTGGAGCGCACACAAGACAGCCATACGTTGGCGACACAGGAGATGCAGCTCCATTTAGAGGAAATGGAGGACCGCAGTCGCCGCAATAACCTGCGGCTGCGGGGTCTTCCGGAGGCTACAGGTACAGAGGATTTAGCGGTGACTGTTACAGCCATCTTCCACAGACTTTTGGGAGATTCGCCTCCCTCCCTGGAGATGGACTGTGTCCACCGTACGTTGGGCCCCAGATCTACTGACCCCGCTAGACCTCGTGATGTCCTGTGCCGTTTACACAGATATGCACAGAAGGAAGTACTCCTAAAGAAGGCTTGGGATCAGGGGAACGTGGAGTTTGATGGGGCGCAGATCCAGATACTTCCGGACCTATCCAGAGCCACGTTACAGCGCCGTGCCATGTTGAAACTGGCTCTTGAAGTTGCGAGGCGACATGGATGCACATACAGATGGAGTTACCCCCTGGCGGTCATTTTCCGCAATGATAGCAGCTCCTTTACACTACGCACACCAGAGGACCTTCCTGCCCTTTTCACTTTTCTAGGAGCAGAACCGGTGACGGTACCGAACTGGCTGTTGCGTCTACCGCGCCCTACAGGTCGGTCGGGTCCATCTGCAGGCGGATTTGTCCATCCAGCTCGCTCCCAGAGGTCCCGGGGTAGGTCCCGCGCAGCAGCCGTATCTCTAACTGGAACACGTGAGGCATAGCTGTATTTTCCAATTTATTGCTAACTATTGTTCCCTGCACTGGCTGAGGTTTCATTCCCCCGTTAATACCACCTGCATGTGGCTTCCCCACTCCCCCATTGGGGTGTTTCCCTATCCCACGGCTGCCACGGTTACAGGCACCATGCTGAGGATGGGGAGGCCATCACCAGGTTCTGGTTACCCCGGATCCCGCTCACTGGCTTATCACCATCCCTGGAGACACTGGGTTACTCTAACAACTCGTGACTAAACGGATTATGGGGACACAGCAGATGTTTCTAGGGTAAGTGGTTTGTCCTAGCGGCCTCCTCCCACGGGGGTCTCTTTGCCTAATGGAGGACTGACGCCCCACCTATACACCCCCGGTGGTCCAGGGCAACTGACACGGACAAGCAGGAGCAGGACTTCTCCACCGCATTGGGAAAAACACGCATCACAGAGCCGCCTACTGTTTCACCTGCATGGAATACAGAACCATTATACCCTCAAGGACGCCAGGTGAACGGGGGCACTTTGGATCATAGGTGGGGGACAATTAGTCACTGTTGCAGGTTTTGAGCGGAGGGGAGGTACCTTCCGGTTGTGGGGCGGGGGGTTTGTCTAGCCGAGGGGGGTGGTATCCCTGTCTCCCTCTTTCCTTCCTCCTCCCTCCTCCTCTGGCGCCCTATTTCCTGGATCGGATGCTGGCTCCCGGGTGGTGGGGGGAGGGGGCTGATGTCGTGACCCGGGGTGTTGGCTGGGGGGGGTGGATGGGCCGAACTACTATGCAGGGGGGAATGTCTGATGTTTAAAAGATGTTTGGATGGTATTTTGTTTATGTTGGTAGGTTATGCCACCAGCCAGTGTAGAAACTTTGCAAGTTCCTATGTACCGTTATATTGTACCAAGTTTTGTAGAATGCTAGAATGCCAAAATACAACAGATCCTGATAGTTCCTAATTCCCTAATCACATTGGTCTTGTCTGTACGAGAATCGCTTAACCAATCACATGTACACATACATTTACAGTCCGGGGGTCCGGGGGGGGGTTATGGGTGTTCCCCGCCGGCTCTCGCTGAACACTCTCCCACTTAGGTTGACGCCTTACATCCGGGTGTTACTGGAGGGCGTTGAAGCAGCACACTGCTGCATTGTAGTTTATCCAGCTTAGCTGGATAGTGCTGACTGAGAGATCTCTCTCTCTCGGTCGCTACCCAATACCTACGAGAAACCTTCTGCTATCTCTTTTCATCTCTACTTATACACTCTTTTTCACCCTCTTATCTACCCCCCCCTACTCCCCCCCCTCCCAGCCCCCCCCCTCCCTGCCACGATCATGGACGTGCTCAATATTGTCACCCTTAATGCGAAGGGACTCAACGTCCCGGAAAAGAGGCGAATGTTATTGAATGACATGAAACGACAGAATGCTGACATTGTTCTAATACAGGAGACTCACTTTAGGGAAAACAAGTTCCCTATCTTAAAAAACAGATTTTACCCGACAGTCTACCACTCCACACACTCAGAGGCCAAATCCAGAGGGGTCTCCACCCAAATATCGGCGAGAGTCCCTTGGACTCTGATTGATATAAAAACAGACCCAGCGGGAAGATTCCTATTCCTTAAAGGCCTGATAGGCGACGTGAAGGTAACCATTGCAAATCTTTATGCCCCTAACAGCCGACAAGACCTGTTTGTAAAAAGACACCTAGAATTACTCCAAAGCTTTACGGAGGGACAACTTATTTTAGGGGGGGACCTAAACATCCCCTTACTCCCCTCAGAGGACACATCTACAGGCCTATCCTCCATTCCCCGAGGCACAAGGAAAGTGGTTCATGCTGCCCTACACGCCGCGCAACTGGTGGACGTTTGGCGCCTTTTCCACCCCGGTGAACGGGATTACACTTTTCACTCACGACCACACCTCGAGTACTCACGCATCGATTATTTTCTGCTACCACACAGCCAACTTCAGGCGATCAAAGGATCCACTATAGGGTCTATCACATGGTCGGACCATGCCCCATTCACAATACAATACGCCCTGACTGACTTTTACAGGGGACAAAGGAAACCATGGAGACTTAACGAGAGTCTCCTCCACGACCCAGAAGTACTGACGGATGTAACAAAAGAATTATCACACTACTTCCACACCAACAATTCAGAGGATTGTAACAATCTAATCTGGGAGGCGCACAAGGCGGTGATCTGCGGAGTGCTGATGAAACACGGCGCACGGCTTAAAAAGCAGAGGACAGCTCAACTATCCATGTTATTTGACAAACTCCAAGCTTTAGAAGCTTTAGAAGCACAACACAAACAAACCCCGACTGGAAGGATAGGTAGCGAACTGGACACAATATGCACTCAGATAACCGACCTCCTCCACTTTAAAGCCAAGGTAGCACTCCAATTTTCCCGCACAAAAATCTATGAATCAGGTAACAAGTGTGGTAGACTACTCGCACAATCCCTGAAAGCCCAAAAGGCGGCATCTTACATACCCGTCCCATTGCGGGAACTATCGACCAATTTCCTTACTTAATACAGACCTGAAGTTGTTCACTAAAATCTTAGCTCTAAGACTGCAGTCACACATCCCCGAATTGATACACCTGGATCAGGTGGGCTTTGTCCCTACCAGGGAGGCAAGGGACAACACCACCAAAATCCTGAATAGGGATGAGCTTCGAGTTCGAGTCGAACTCATGTTCGACTCGAACATTGCCTGTTCGCCCGTTCGCCGAACAGCGAACAAATTGGCGTGTTCGCGGCAAATTCGAAAAATCTATGGGAGAAATCTAAAGTGCTAATTATAAAGGCTTTTATGCAAGTTATTGTCCTAAAAAGTGTTTGGGGACCGGGGTACTGCCCCAGGGGACATGTATCAATGCAAAAAGAAGTTTTTAAAACGGCTGTTTTTTCGGGAGCAGTGATTTTAATAATGCTTAAAATGAATAAATAAAAGTGAAATATTCCTTTAAATTTCGTACCTGGGGGGTGTGTATGATATGCATGTGAAGTGGCGCATGTTTCCCGTGCTTAGAACTGTCCCTGCAAAAAATGTCATTTTTGAAAGAAAAAAAGTCTTTTAAAACTGACTCGCGGCTATTAATGAATTGTCGGCTCCCGGCAATACATACAAAAGTCATTGAAAAAAAAAAAAAAAGCGTGGGGGTTCCCCAGAATTCAATTACCAGGCCCTTCAGGTCTGGAATGGATATTAAGGGGAACCCCGCCGCAAATTTAAAAAAAATTTGACGTGGGGTTCCCCCAAATATCCATTCCAGGCCCTTCAGATCTGGCATGGATTTTAAGGGGAACTCCACCCCAAATTTTAAAAAAATGGCGTGGAGTCCCCCTAAAAATCCATACCAGACCCCTTATCCGAGCACGCAACCTGGCCGGCCGCAGGGGAAAAGGGGGGGACGAGAGAGCGGCCCCCCCTCCCTCCTGAACCGTACCAGGCCACATGCCCTCAACATGGGGAGGATGTCCCCATGTTGATGGGGACAAGGGCCTCATCCCCACAACCCTTGCCCGGTGGTTGTGGGGGTCTGTGGGCGGGGGCTTATCGGAATCTGGAAGACCCCTTTAACAAAGGGGACCCCCAGATCCCGGCCCCCCCCCTATGTGAATTGGTAAGGGGTACATTGTACCCCTACCATTTCACGAAGAAAGCGTAAAAAAATGTTTAAAAAAACACACAAACACCTTGAAAAAGTCCTTTATTTAAAATAATAATAAAAAAAAAACATTCCAGCGCTGAAATCCAGTGTCCCGCGGCGATCCCGATGTCCAGCGCTGTCCTTCATTGGTTGTGCCTGAGCGGACCTGATGGGGAACTCCCTCTCAGTATTTTAAATGTATAGACCCGCCCCTTCTAAAGTTCCCCATCAGGTCCGCTCCCTCGGTATGTCGGACCCGCCTACGTCATTGGCTTGAGCGGGGAACTTCCTTCACTGTGTAATTTAAATTTACATAGTGAAGGAAGTTCCCCGCTCAAGCCAATGACGTAGGTGGGTCCGACATACCGAGGGGGCGGACCTGATGGGGAACTGCTCTCACTTTGGCAATACATGTATAGACCCGCCCCTTCTCATGTTCCGCATCTGGTCCGCTGAGCGGACCTGATGGGGAACTTTAGAAGGGGCGGGTCTATACATTTTAAATACTGAGAGTTCCCCATCAGGTCCGCTCAGGCACAACCAATGAAGGACAGCGCTGGACATCGGGATCGCCGCGGGACACTGGATTTCACCGCTGGAATGTTTTTTTTTTTTTTTTTTTTAAATAAAGGACTTTTTCAAGGTGTTTGTGTGTTTTGTTTAAACATTTTTTTACGCTTTCTTCGTGAAATGGTAGGGGTACAATGTACCCCTTACCAATTCACATAGGGGGGGCCGGGATCTGGGGGTCCCCTTTGTTAAAGGGGTCTTCCAGATTCCGATAAGCCCCCACCCGCAGACCCCCACAACCACCGGGCAAGGGTTGTGGGGATGAGGCCCTTGTCCCCATCAACATGGGGACATCCTCCCCATGTTGAGGGCATGTGGCCTGGTACGGTTCAGGAGGGAGGGGGGGCCGCTCTCTCGTCCCCCTCTTTTCCCCTGCGGCCGGCCAGGTTGCGTGCTCGGATAAGGGGTCTAGTATGGACTTTTAGGGGGACTCCACGCCATTTTTTTTTAAAATTTGGGGTGGAGTTCCCCTTAAAATCCATGCCAGATCTGAAGGGCCTGGAATGGATATTTGGGGGAACCCCACGTCAATTTGTTTTAAAATTTGCGGCAGGGTTCCCCTTAATATCCATTCCAGACCTGAAGGGCCTGGTAATTGAATTCTGGGGAACCCCCACGCTTTTTTTTTTTTTTTTATCAATGACTTTTGTATGTATTGCCGGGAGCCGACAATTCATTAATAGCCGCGAGTCAGTTTTAAAAGACTTTTTTTCTTTCAAAAATGACATTTTTTGCAGGGACAGTTCTAAGCACGGGAAACATGCGCCACTTCACATGCATATCATACACACCCCCCAGGTACGAAATTTAAAGGAATATTTCACTTTTATTTTTTCATTTTAAGCATTATTAAAATCACTGCTCTCGAAAAAACGGCCGTTTTTAAAACTTTTTTTGCATTGATACATGTCCCCTGGGGCAGGACCCGGGTCCCCAAACACTTTTTAGGACAATAACTTGCATATCAGCCTTTATAATTAACACTTTAGATTTCGAACGTTCGAGTCCATTGTATTTAATAGGGTTCTAAAGTTTACACGAACATTTTGTCTGTTCGCAGGTTCTGGTGCGAACCGAACAGGGGGGTGTTCGGCTCATCCCTGGTCCTGAACCTGCTCTATACTGCCACTTTAGAAAATACGCCTAGTGTCTTTCTCAGCACTGACGCTGAGAAAGCCTTTGACCGGGTAAACTGGGCATTCATGTCGGCCACACTAAAACATATAGGGCTGGGTGGCAACATGTTACAATGGATCTCTGCACTATATACAACACCATCGGCCAGGGTGAGGGCTAATGGAGTCACTTCCGACCCCTTTCTGATTACGAACGGAACGCGACAGGGCTGCCCACTCTCACCCCTCCTTTTTGCGCTGTCCCTCGAACCATTCTTGTGCCATATCAGATTAAATCCGAATATAACGGGAATACCGATTAATCAAACTCAATATAAAGTGTCAGCCTACGCTGATGACCTGCTGTTCACAATCTCAAACCCAACACTATCTCTCCCAAATTTGATGCAGGAATTTAAGACATACGGGGCGCTCTCATATTTGAAGATTAACTTTGCTAAATCGGAGGCAATGGGGGTGGGAATACCAACAGTGCAGCTCACAAACCTCCAAACTAGCTTTAACTTAAAGTGGACAAACAAGGCTCTGAAATATCTAAGCACATACATCCCCCACACATTTTCAAAACTTTATGAACTTAACTTCCCACCACTATTAGTGAAGATAAAAACACTCCTGAACCAATGGCAATCCGGGTTGCATTCCTGGATAGGCCGTTGCAACATCCTAAAGATGACTATTCTTCCGAAACTCTTATACCTGATGCAGGCCCTACCTATTCATATACCATCCGCTTTTTTCAAGGGAGTACAATCCACCTTCACAGATTTTGTCTGGGCGAAAAAAAGACCTAGACTCACTAACAAACTGCTTGTCCTCCCCAAAATGCATGGCGGTCTGGCCTTACCAAATATCCAAGCCTACTATCAGGCGGTACACCTCGGAAGGCTCATAGATTGGTGCCGCCATCAGGGAACCAAGCTATGGGCCAAGTTAGAACAATCCCAGAGTGCGATCCCTCTTCGGGGATCACCATGGTGCTACCCAGCACTACCGTCAGAGATCAAACTGCACCCACTGATTGGTAACTCGGCCCGCATCTGCGCCCGGCTTATTTTGAAGACATCCCTCTCCTCCCCGAACTCACCCCTCTACCCTATAATAGGTAATCCCCTGTTTACACCGGGTCTGTATGATGGGAGGTTCCAAGGGTTGGGGGAGGTGGGCTTACATCAGGCTTCCCACTTCAGTGCGGGTGGGTGCTGGAAGACAATGGCGGATTTTATGGACCCTACAGGCCCGTTCCGTCTAGATTTCCTGAGGACACTCCAACTAAGCCATTTTCTCTGCACGATCTCATCCCCCACAGATGACGGCCGGACGCTTACTACTCTGGAGGAGTTCTGTACTGACAGGGGAGCCCTACCACACACACTATCATTGACTTACAACCTTCTAAATACCCCCTCAACGGACTTTGTTCCTCCGGGAATACTAAAATGGGAAAAAGACTTAGATTGTCAATTCACTATCACCAAGAGGCAAAGTATACTCAGATTCACGCACAAGTCCTCTATCTGTGCCAAGATTCAGGAAACTAACTTTAAAATCCTCTCACGATGGTATAGGACCCCATCACTACTTCACAAGTTTCACCCGACAACATCGGACGTGTGCTGGCGCTGTCACACAGATAAGGGGACCCTATTACAGATTTTTTGGTCTTGCCCTAAACTGACACATTTCTGGAATGTAGTGCGCGACACAATACAACAACTTACAGAGCGGCCCATCACAGCTGACCTAGCATTCTTTCTCTTACACGCCTCAGATATCCCTGATAGGAAATACAAGAAGTCAGTGATTCGCCACCTGCTTGATGCAGCGAAGGCCTGCATACCACTCCACTGGAAATCGGTCCTCCTGCCAACCATTGCTCTCTGGCTCCAAAAGGTGGAGGAAGTCAGAAATATGGAGGACTTGATCCTCACATCACAAAACAGGGAGGAGACATTTACCAAAACCTGGCAGGGTTGGAATAGGTTTATATACTCAACGGAGGGGCAGGCCCTGAGAGAATCTGACACAGATACATAAAAAAGCGCACAACAGCGGTACTCTGCTGAGCCACGTGGACGTAGACACAAACCCCGCAGTTATATTTGGGGCCATTTCTGCCGACACTACATGGTCGTGGTCATTCCGCTCCCCCCCCCTCCATCAATCCCCCCCCACTTCATACCCCCCCTTCTTCTCTTTTCCCCTCTGTCCTTTTCACTCTATGCTCTATCTCTCACCCCTCACTGGGGGCTGTACAAATGTAGGTAATTTAGATAAATAAAAGAAAACCAGGAGGTGGTTCCGGGGGACGGCAATAGTTCACAACCCCATAACATGTTGTTTACTGCTCTCGAAGATGATGCTAGAGGAGACATGATGATACATCACCAGTTTTGTCATTTACTCTGTATGTTATGTGGACAGTCTGTAACCTTCTGGTCCATGTGGACCCAATTCCTGATATAAATAAACAATGAAAAAAAAAAAGAAATGCATGAACCGTAAGATCTGCTGGTATCGTTTCCTGGGCATGGAGGCAGAGAACACAGGCGCGTGGATCAATAGACGCGCATTGACGAGAATTTATGTGTGCCCATGTTGAGGGAAAGGCCCAGAAAGGTCTTAAATTCGGAAACCGTAATTGGTTTCCAATCTCTGGTAATGGAAGGCAACTGGGGATTAGCGGCGATGAATTGACCAGCATATAAATTACTCTGGTCCACAATAGATCTATAGAGATCTTCCGTGAAAAACAGCGAATAAAAATCAAGTGGCGTAAAATCAGCTGTTTCCACCTGAATACCGGGTTGGGCAGTGAATGGGGGAAGTACGGGTTCTGCAGAAGTATTGGGCACCCAATCAGGATAGACAAATTCTGCAGGAAGGGCACTATGGGCACGACGGGTCTGCCTTTGTCTTCTTCTTGGTGGCAGCGGGACACTACTTGTGCTTGCCACCTCACCAGCTTGAACTGCACTTATGGGACTCGCCACGTCACCACGTCACCACGTGATACTGCAGTGCTGGATGTATGCCCAGGCTGTACTAGGCCGCTGGTGCTTGCCAGTTCACCAGAAGGAATAGCGGCGCTAGTACTACTCCATAATACGAGAGCCCTGCGGTTCTTGCTCCTCAACAACATCAGAAGACTTTAGAAGATCGGGATTGGGTATGCCTGACCTTAGCAGGGACCTCACCTTTGTCGTCAGTGCTATCTGACATGGAGCCGCTGTCTTCGCTGTCTTCTACGGGAATGTATTCTGCGCCTGAATCTGACAGATACGTGACCTCCTCTTCACTATCTGTCATGCTGAGAATCTCGTAGGCCTCTTTACTAGTGTACCTTCGATTTGCCATTTTGGGCTCTAAATTTAGTGGTACACTAGTAAGATTCACAGGTAAAAAAGCACCCGACTGTCAGCAAATGTATCAAACGCTTAAAAAAAAAAAACTGTTAGCGATCGCAGGGATCAGGCCTGCCTCTGCGAACGCTGCAGTTATGTGTGTTGTGTTTGGTAAGTGACAGTGATCGATCGATACTGCACTTGGGTGGGCTGGGCTGGGCTGGGCGGAGGGGCTAAACGCAGGTGCTAGCAGGTATCTGGGCTGATCCCGCTAACACTGCATTTTTGGGAACCCTAAATTGCTGGGGACGCTAGTATAGATCTGATACTATACCACTAAGGGAGGTGTATGCTTTGTGCCTGGGTGTTAGCGTTTCTGGCACTAACCTGACGCTGCCTGGGGCGACGCAGACCCTCTCTGAGTCTAAAACCTAATTGATATCACCTACCGGGCGATCAGGGGGTTAAACCTTTTTTGGATTATATACGGCGGGTGACCTGATGCTACAAAAAGCAAACTAACCAACCAGTGTCACCAGTGACACTTATACTGTGATCACTGGTGAAAGGGTTAACTCTAGGGGCAATCAGGGGGTTAAAATAATATATGGGTGTACCTGACGCTATAAAAACCTGCAATGAACCTAAAAATAAATAACTGGCTACCTAGGGCACCACCGACACTAATACAGCAATCGGAAAAACGATCGCTTAGTGACGCTGGCGTTAGGGGGTGAAAGGGTTACCTGGGGGCGATCAAGGGGTTAAACCTTTATTAGGGGGGGTTAGGGGGCTACCCTGGACCTAAAGGGGCCTAAACCTAACTGCACTGTTTACTGTCAAAAATGACACACTGATTGCAGTGATCAGTAAAAAAATGACCACTGCAAACGGTGACACTGTGACTGGGGGTACTGGGGGTGATCTGGAGGGTGATCTGGGGGTTACTGGGGGGGTGTAAGTGTGCCTACATGTACTGGTATTAGTGTAGTGTTGGTGCACTTACTGTGAGATGTCTTCCCTCCTCGCGCCGGATCGAAAAGACCGCCACAAGGAGAGAGAACATCCCTTCCTCTGCCTGTGTTTACATTACACAGGCAGAGGAAGATTGTCATTCGCCGGGAGTGATCACGAGGGGGTGGCCGGAAACCAATGGCCACCCCCTCATCACCAGGGGCGGATCCAGGGGGGGCAACAGGGCAATTGCCCCCCCCCCCGAGACCATCTGTCACACTCGCTTGCTCTTTTTTTTTTTTTGCGCCTGATCTCCCGAAATTTGGGGACCTGGTACTGGCCAGCCGTTGGTCTCCTGGACCCCAATCTTAGCACACATGTAGCCCCATGTCTCCTCTACAGGTGTGCAAAGTTTGGTGTTTGGGGGACCTACGGCCGGGGAGCACTGATTTTTTAAAACCGGGCACCCCTGCCATAGACTCCAATGTTAAACGGTCATTTCTCTGGTGATTTTGCGGACCCGGTACAGGCCAGTCGTAGGTCCCTTGGGCACACATGTAGCCCCATGTCTCCTCTATAAGTTTGAAAAGTTTGGTGTCTGGGAGACCTAGGGCCGGGGAGAACTGATTTTTCAAAGCCGGGCACTCCTTCCATAGACTCCCATGTTAAACATCAGTCTAGTCATGGGCACAGTGAGGCATGGGCACAGTGAGGCAAAGTGAGGCACAGTGAGGCATGCAGATGGACACCCTAGGCTTATACTTGAGTCAATAAGTTTTCCCAGTTTTTTGGGGTAAAATTAGGTGCCCCGGCTTATATTCGGGTCGGCTTATACTCGAGTATATACAGTACTTGTTCTGCGGCTGCGGCTGCCTCTCTGAGTCTCTCTCTCAGTTTCTCACATCAGCCGATCAGCGGCGCCGAGAGAGAGACTCGTCTAATGTAGTTACGTGGCGCACTGACACGATACCAGGAGCGGAGGAGGAGGTGGGTGGAGCCTCTTCCCTGCACTCGTTGCTAATGCCTGGGCCGCTTGGCGTCTAGCAACGAGTGACGTCAGTGAGTCATGTCAGGCCGCTCTGCAGGCAGGTGTGATAGCGTGCGGTTCCGCTTGCGGCGCGGTTTGTTGTCAGGGGGGCGGCGCGGTTCGTGGGCAAGGCAGGCAAGTTAGTGACATTCCGCAAGGTGTGGCAGGCGACGTGGCAAGTGACAATCCGCAAATTGTGTCAGGTGACGTGGCAAATGACAATCTGCATCTGGTGGCAAGCAAGTGACAATCAGCAAGGTGTGGCAGGTGACGTGGCTAGTGACAATCCGCAAGGTGTGGCAGGTGATGTGGCAAGTGACAATCCACAAGGTGTGGCAAGTGACAATCCACAAGATATGGCAGGTGACGTGGCAAGTGACAATCCGCAACGTGTGGCAAGTGACACGCTCAGGGCTCCCACTAATTGCAGGCGACGGTGGCAAGTGACACACTCGGGGCTCCCACTGATTCTGCATTGAACTATTTAATTTCATATTACAATGTAATAATAGAAATAATGCGCTTCAATCATCCTGACACCATAACAACCATGGTGCCGGGATGATTGAAGCGCCGACACCAACCATTTCCCCGATAAATTTCCCACAAAAAAAACATTTTTTGGCAGTGCCCCTCCCGAGAAAAGACTCTGGATCCGCCCTTGCTCATCACGGATCGCTTCCGAACGGAAAACCACCGCTCACTGTACCGGAGGGGGGTCCGATCGGACCCCGCACCCATACGAAGGCAGTCACGTACAGGTACGTAATTGTGCCTGTCCATGCCATTTTGCCGACATATATATACAGTGAGAGGTCGTTAAGTGGTTAAGAAACAAAGAATTTCTCTCTCACAAGTCACAACTTTAATCACAAATCCAACAGAACAGTGCAACCTACCCAACCACAACCTATCTGGACTGTGGATGGAATGCACTGCAGTCCAACACAGAAAAACACACACGGGAATAAGAAACAAGCTCATTGGGGGAAGAGACAAGCTTATTGGCCATTGGCCAATGTCCAGAACTAACTAAATAGAATTTACGTTTTTTCAAATTTTCGTTGTTTTGATTTCCGTTTTCCGAAGATTCGTAATTTTTTTTTTCATTCATTTTGATTTTCGTTAATATGGATCTTTGTTCGTTATTTTCGTTATTTTGTTTTACGTTTTCCGAATATTCGTAATTTTGCGCTTTCGTTCATTTGGATTTTCGTTATTTTTTGATCTTTGTTCGGTATTTTCGTTGTTTTTATGTTTTTTGTTTTTTACTTTTTCGTATTTTGGCTGTTTCAAATTTACTAAATTCATACGTTCGTTGTTTTCCATATTCGTTCTTTTCGATAATTCATTGTTCATTTGTAATTTTATCAAACCGTTCGTTTATTTGTATGTTTACGAATCACGAATATGACGAATAACGAATTCGTAACTAAACGAATTGCACATATCTAATATTAAGCATATCACTCTTGTATACACTCAGTATACATAATACTGTACAATAAGATAGGGACATGACAAAATAAACAACAAAAGCTACAAGGGTGAATAAGGATTCTCCCTTGAAGCTTTTGTTTATTTTGTCATGTCCTTATCTTATTGTACAGTATTATGTACACTGTCATTTTTATATATTTACCTACTTCAATAATAATAACAAAGATAGCAGTAGGGTTTATTTATTTGGTAAAAGCGAACTCCAAATTTATATTTGTCTCCTATTCTATAAAAAGTGAAGAGTGATGCTTGGTAAGGACAGTGCAAACATCCTATTATATGTGTGTAGCGGGTATACACTTTTCTCTTTATTTAAAACTGGCAGAGACACCAGCGATGTGCAGTTCCCTGCGGCCCAGCGGGTGGCGCTGTCGCCCTGGGCTGGGGTTGAGCCATTGATGTGGGCCGTGCCTCCTTTTTATCCTCCCTCGGCAGCGGTATGGTGGGGCGGGGAACCCGCCGTGCTTGCTGGGAGAGGGTATAAAGGGGCCGGCCATCTTTGTCACGGGGTGGAGTCCCAGGCACCTTCAGCCTGAGGGCGGTGGTTCGTGTCGGTCCTCTATGAAGCCTAGGCCTAGAGGACGTCCGGAGGTTGTGTTCCATCCCAGGCACCTTTAGCCTGGGGTGAGGTACTCGGATGGAGGTCTGGAGCTCAGTGCCCAACACTGAGTTCCGCGAGGGAAGGAGGTCCTAGGGAACCCAGGGATTGGGTACCCGAATCCGGAAGGCGTAATGGACCGGGGGGAGATACTCACTCGTGCAGCAGATTGCCAGTGACAGGTGAGCCTCCCATCGGAGACCGCCTGGAAGGAAAACCCCCCCCCCCCCCGCTCGGAGACCTCAGCCCACTTTCAGGGAGGAAAGTGGAGAGTTCATTGTGTCTGGGCCTACTCGCATCCACACCTCCTTGTTTGTTCTGTTCTTTAAGGGAGTCTAACTGATTGTGCTGTTCACTCAAGAAGAATAAAGGAGTGTTGGACTTTAATGATGTGGGACTCTTTTCTGGTGGACATTGTTCAAGGTAACTCCAGGTGCACAACACTGACCCGAAGGTAGAGAAAGAACTTTGCTTACACCGCACAGACATCTGTGGTGAAGGCTTGGCGTGGTGATCCCGCTCTCTCTCCTCTAGGGTACCCCTAGACAAGAGAAAGACGAGCTGATGCAAAGAGGGGAGTGAGGAGGCTGCTACACGTGCTATATGTAGCACATACAGGGTAGGGTGACCAGACATCCCCGGTTTCCGGGGACAGTCCCCGGATTGTGGACACTGTCCCCGAACCAAGTCTGTCCCCGGTTTTGTCCCCGGATTGGAATTGAACAGGGGCTGGGGCAATTTTACAGACAATCTGTGCAGAATTTTAAAAAAAATCTGAATTACACCCCCGCTCCTACTAGCTTAGGGGGGTGTATTTTCCATTTACATTATCTGTGCCCCTTTCTGATGATCATGTGCTGGTCGAAACGGAGGGAACATTTCTTCAGTTTCGGGTGCATACCCATTCAACTGCGCTCGCATGTTCTTCTGCCTTGGCTCAAGTCCCGGCCAACCGCCTGCCTGTTTATCTCCTTGCCTTCCCTGGTGGAGTGATCTTCCTCCAATCCCCACCCAGTAGTAGCCAGGGGCCCAGAGAGTAAGACTTGACAGGCTGTGAGGCGGGCGGCGGCGACGGGCAGAGAGTCGCTGATTGCCGCCATTACTAGTAAAAAAAAATATGTCCCCGGATTTAATTTTAAAAATCTGGTCACCTTAATACAGGGGGAGTTAGATAATTACAGTCTTATTTTCTAATATTAGCTTGTAAGCTCTGCTGAGCAAGGCACCTTATTGTTATTGGCTATAACTTTTTTTGTGCTACCCGATTACAATATTTAGTAATCATCAGGCTGATGATTAGTTTGACTAAAGTAATATTTTTTTTTCTTTATTCCAGGAGCAGCTAGCACATTTTCATATGTAAAGTTATACTTTGTAAGATTTTTTTCCTTTTTAATTTTATTATTCAAACATTTTCCTAGTTATGCTACTACAGGTGGCAAAGTTAGTTTTTGGATTAGCGTCACTCTGCATTAATATGATCTAATTAACAATAAAATGTGTATATAATTATTCTTAAGGAAACTCTAGTTAACTGATGTAGCATCCTCTACCATAGGTAGGTGCTAGAAGTGTAGTGTTTGTAGATTCTGTTAGTGCAGGTAAATTTAACCTGCCTAGCGGTAATCCAGAGTCGGGCTCGGGGTGATTTTTTTATGCTAAAATTGGTAACCCCGAGCCAGACTCGGGCTGCATCGCAGTATCCAGGGGAAGTAACTTACCTTGTTCCCTGGATCCTGCGATATCCTCCCGCAGTGTCTGCGAGCCGTGTCTCGCTCGATCCTCACTGCCGAGTTCCGTTCCCTGCGACGTTGGCGGCGCACGGGGGCGGAGTTCGGCGCCAAATTTAAAAAGTGAAAAACACAGTATACATACAGTATACTGTAATCTTACGGATTACAGTACTGTATGTAATAATTACACACCCCCTTTGTCCCTAGTGGTCTGCCCAGTGTCCTGCATGCACTTTTATATAATAAATTTTTTTCTTTCTGCCTGGAAACTGGAGATTGTCCATAGCAACCAAAAAGTGTCCCTTTATGTCAAAAGTGGTTTTAGACCAGCTAAAAAACAGCGACAATAAATTACAATCACTCGCAGAATTGAGCGATAGAGATTTTTGGGGAAATTCATAATCAAACAAAAAATCTAATGACAGTGACAATTCTGCAACTGAGCAAATTTCAGTGTTTTTGATTTGATTACATTATTGAATAATTTTTATTATAATTACATTGCTATTTGTTATAATTATTTATAGTTATTTATTATATTATAATTTATGATTTTGTGTTTCAAAATTTATCATACCCAGGATGTCTACTAGACTCTTGTTTGGTCAGGTTTAAGTAAGTAATTACTAAGAATCGCAGGCCTACAATACATAACACCAAATTTCCATGCAAAATAATTGTACCGCTTTTGGTACATAATTGTTCCGGCGCAGGGAAAGAGAAGGATAGGCAGGGACAGTGTCATATTTTTTCTTTGCTAAACCTTGTGTGTAGGGACAGAAAAGGATAGGTAGGGAGAGTGTCAGTGTCATATTCTTTGCTAAACCTTGTTTGTAGGGACAGAGAAGGATAGGCAGGGAGAGTGTCAGTTTCATATTCTTTGCTAAACCTTGTGTGCTGAACCATATTGCTAAACCTTGTGTGTAGGGACAGACAAGGATAGGCAGGGAGAGTGTCAGTGTCATATTCTTTGCTAAACCTTGTGTGCTGAACCATATTGCTAAACCTTGTGTGTAGGGACAGACAAGGATAGGTAGGGAGAGTGTCAGTGTCATATTCTTTGCTAAACCTTGTTTGTAGGGACAGAGAAGGATAGGCAGGGAGAGTGTCAGTGTCATATTATTTGCTAAACCTTGTGTGCTGAACCATATTGCTAAACCTTGTGTGTAGGGACAGACAAGGATAGGCAGTCGAGAGTGTCAGTGTCATAATCTTTGCTAAACCTAGTGCGCTGAACCATATTGCTAAACCTTGTGTGTAGGGACAGACAAGGATAGGCAGTCGAGAGTGTCAGTGTCATAATCTTTGCTAAACCTAGTGTGCTGAACCATATTGCTAAACCTTGTGTGTAGGGACAGACAAGGATAGGCAGTCGAGAGTGTCAGTGTCATAATCTTTGCTAAACCTAGTGCGCTGAACCATATTGCTAAACCTTGTGTGTAGGGACAGACAAGGATAGGCAGTCGAGAGTGTCAGTGTCATAATCTTTGCTAAACCTAGTGTGCTGAACCATATTGCTAAACCTTGTGTGTAGGGACAGACAAGGATAGGCAGTCGAGAGTGTCAGTGTCATAATCTTTGCTAAACCTAGTGTGCTGAACCATATTGCTAAACCTTGTGTGTAGGGACAGACAAGGATAGGCAGTCGAGAGTGTCAGTGTCATAATCTTTGCTAAACCTAGTGTGCTGAACCATATTGCTAAACCTTGTGTGTAGGGACAGACAAGGTAGGCAGTCGAGAGTGTCAGTGTCATAATCTTTGCTAAACCTAGTGCGCTGAACCATATTGCTAAACCTTGTGTGTAGGGACAGACAAGGATAGGCAGTCGACAGTGTCAGTGTCCTATTCTTTGCTAAACCTTGTGTGCAGGGAGAGAGAAGGATAGGCAGGGGACAGTGTCAGTGTCATTGTTGCTAAGCCTCCTGCACAGTATACACCTGAAGCTAGCCCTTATTGCTGTTTTTTCCTGGTGTGTTACACTGACAGGCATTTGCAGCACTTAAAGCGGGCGGAGTGTGCTTCCTGCAAAATAAACACCTGAAGCTACCCCTTATTGCTGGTTTTCCCATCTCCCTGCAGGCCATTAGAATGTCTGGAAGGCAAACAAGGAGAGGCAGACAGTCAGGAGCCAATAAAAGAGGGCAAGCAGGCTCTGTGTCTGGGGGCAACAGTGCTGGTCGTGGACGCGGTGCATTGTCATCAGCACATGGCCATGGGACACGCTTGTCCTTCTTTTCGGCAGCTGGACATGTTGAGCCACATCATGCCGAAGACTTGGTAGAGTGGATGACCAAGCCCTCCTCATCCTCCTCATCCTCTCTCACCCAGGCTCAGGGTACTGGCAAAGCAGCTGCCAAAGCGTCCTCTTCCCTGGTATCAATGTCATCATCAGTCACTCCTTCCCTAGACCCACCATGTCCTCCTCCTGAGGAGTCCCCCGAACTGTTTGAGCACAGTGATGGGTACATGCTCCAGGAGGATGCCCAGCGTTTCGAAGGGTCTGATGATGATACCCAGCTAGAGGAAGGCAGTAGCGTGAGAGCAGAGAGAGGGGATGCTCAAGAAGGACACCAATCTGGCAGTCATGTTCCAGCAGCTGCAGCATACTGCCAGATTGGCTCCAGTGATGAGGAGGGAGGGGATGATGAGGTCACTGACTCCACGTGGGTGCCTAATAGGAGAGAGGAGGAGGAGGAGGATGAGGAGGAGGCACATCTCCAACGAGGCAGGATGCCCTTGGGTGGCCAGCGTAAGGGCAGCACACCGACGGAATCACACCGCAGAGCTCCGCCTGTGCAGGGCGCTGCCTCTGCCCGTTATTCAAAAAGTTCTTTGGTGTGGGCCTTTTTTGAGGCGAGTGCATCAGATCGCACAGCTGCTGTTTGCAACATATGTCTCAAGCGTATATCGCGTGGCCAAAACATCAGCCGCTTGGGCACCACATGCTTGACCAGACATATGTTGACCTGCCATGCAGCTCGTTGGCAAGCCTACCTTAAAGACCCACACCAAAGAACAAAGCGGACCTCTCCTTGCACCGCATCAGCTGGGATCTCCAACCCCACTATACCTTCAGTCCTCTCTGAAACCTGCACTGAGAGGAATGAAGGTGTAGAATTAGGTGTGTCACAGCCAAGTACTTGCGGCCACTCTGCTAGCAGTACACCGACGTCCGATTCTTGCAGGCAAATTTCCCTGCCCCAGCTGCTGGACCGTCGAAAGAAGTTCACTCCCAGTCATCCACATGCCCAGCGGTTGAATGCTAGCTTGGCTAAATTGCTAGCGCTTCAACTGCTGCCTTTTCAGTTGGTAGACTCGGCCCCCTTCCGTGAGTTTGTGCAATGTGCGGTTCCTCAGTGGCAGGTTCCCAAACGCCACTTTTTCTCACGGAAGGCGATTCCGGCTCTCTACCGGCATGTGGAAGACAATGTCTTGGCCTCGCTGGACAGGGCGGTCAGCGGTAAGGTGCATATTACCGCTGACTCATGGTCCAGCAGGCATGGACAGGGACGTTACCTTTCTTTCACGGCCCATTGGGTCACTCTTTTGGCAGCTGGGAAGGATGCAGGACAAGGTGCAGTAGTGTTGGAGGTTGTTCCACCGCCACGCCTCCAAAATGCTACTACTGGTTGTGACACACCTCTGTCCTCCACCCCCTCCTCTTCTTCTTCCTCCGTGGCCTCTTCCTGTGCTTTGTCCTCGGAACCAGCGGTGCTCCGTAGGCGTTCAAGGGGCTACGCAAGTACGCAGGCAAAAAGATGCCATGCCGTGCTTGCGCTGGTGTGTTTGGGGGACAGGAGCCACACTGGGGCAGAGGTTCTGTCTGCTCTGCAGGGGCAGGCCGAGAGGTGGTTGACGCCACGCCAGCTTAAGCCAGGAATGGTAGTTTGCGACAATGGCACCAACCTCCTCTCCGCTCTCCGACAGGGACAACTGACCCATGTGCCCTGTGTGGCTCATGTCCTTAACCTGGTGGTGCAGCGGTTCTTGGGCAGGTACCCGGGCTTACAGGATGTCCTGAGGCAGGCCAGGAAAGTCTGTGTGCATTTCCGCAGATCTTATAATGCCAGTGCTCGCCTGGCTGAGCTGCAAAAGGAGTTGAACCTGCCCAAGAACCGCCTTATATGTGACATGCCCACCAGGTGGAACTCAACGTTGGCCATGCTGCAGCGGCTGCACACGCAGCAGAGGGCCATCAATGAGTACCTGTGCGACTACGGCACCAGGACAGGGTCAGGGGAGCTCGGTTTTTTTCACCACGCCAGTGGGGCATGATCAGGGATGCATGCACTGTCCTGGCACCATTTGAGGAGGCCACGAGGATGGTGAGCAGTGACAGTGCATGCATCAGTGACACTGTACCTCTTGTCCACCTGTTGGAACATACGCTGCGTGGAATAATGGACAGGGCACTTGAGGCAGAACAGAGGCAGGAAGAGGAGGACTTCCTTGCCTCTCAAGGCCCCCTTTACCCAGACAGTGTTCCTTCTGTCCCACCCATCGCACAGGAAGAGGAGGAGGAGGAGGAGGAGGAGGATTGTGTCAGCATGGAGGTGGAGCCTGGCACTCAGCATCATCAGCAGCAGTCTTTTAGGGATGATTTACAGTCCCAAGAAACCAGTGGACTTGTACGTGGCTGGGAGGAGGTGGCTGCGGATCATGTCGTCCTTAGTGACCCAGAGGACTTCGGACTGAATGCCTCAGCTAACCTACGCTGCATGGCCTCCCTGATCCTGCAAAGTCTGCGGAAGGATCCTCGTATTCTTCGGATCAAGGAGAGGGACCATTACTGGCTGGCCACTCTCCTTGATCCACGGTACAAGGGTAAGGTTGCGGACCTTATCTTACCGTCGCAGAGGGAGCAGAGGATGAGACAACTCCGGGAGGCCTTGCAGAAAGGTCTGTGCAACGCGTTCCCAGAGACTGGGAGGTTAAAACTCCTGGTCTTGGACAACGAGTTGCTGAGGCTTCGGTCAGTCAAAGAAGGAGCGGTGGGGAAGGTGGCCGTCTGACCGAAGCGTTCAGACAATTCTTTAGTCCGCAGCCCCAAGGTATGATCGGTTCCAGCAACCATCGCCAGCGTCTGATATACATGGTGCAGGAATACCTAGGGGCAAGGTCAGACTTGGACACCTTCCCCACCGAAAATCCTCTGGCTTACTGGGTCTTGAGGATGGATCACTGGCCAGAGCTTGCACAGTATGCAATTGAGCTACTGGCCTGTCCTGCATCCAGCGTTCTTTCAGAACGCACATTCAGTGCTGCTGGAGGATTTGTCATGGATCACAGGGTGCGCCTGTCCACCGACTCTGTTGATCGACTGACCTTCATAAAGATGAACCAGTCTTGGATCACCACCAGCTACCAAACACCTGAAGCTGATATAACAGACTAATTTATTTTCAAATGTCACATCCCTTCAAGACTGATGCTGATGCTGAGAGTTTGTCCTGTTATGTTGACTGACTATCCTCCTCCTCCTCAATGATCCGATTGACGATGATAGCTTGGAAGAACATTTTTGTTTCTGGGTGCCGCCACCAGTGGCTAAGGCCCAATTTTTCAGCCCCTGTTTAACAGGGGTGTGTTATTACAATTTTTTATGCAATGCTTTGCAGCAGGGCTCATTCCTGCACTCCAACTAGAGTATCTGGGAGTGGTTGCAGTGTCGTGGCACCAGCACCAGTGGCTAAGGTCCAATTTTTCAGCCCCTGTTTAACAGGGGCGTGTAATTACAATTTTTTATGCAATACTTTGCAACAGGGCTCATTGCTGTGCTCCAAGTACAGTATCTGTGAGGGGTTGCAGTGTTGTGGCACCAGTGCCTAAGGCTCAATTTTTCTGCCCCTGTTTAACAGGGGCATGTAATTACAATTCTTGATCTAATAATTCACAGCAGGGCCCATTCCTGCGCCCACCAAGACTAACTGTGAGGCCTTACAGTGTTGTGTCAACACCACCACCACCACCAAAGGCCCAATTTTTCAGCCCCTGTTCAACAGGGGCATGCAATTACAATTCTTGATCTAATAATTCACAGAAGGGCCCAGTCATGCGCCCACCAAGAGTAACTGTGAGGGCTCACAGTGTTGTGGCAACACCAACATGTAAGGCGCAAATTTCAGCTGAGTATATACGGCAGGCCCCTACTTTCAAACATCTTATAAACGACTCCTCCTTGCAAACGGAAGGATACAACAGGAAGTGAGAGGAAATCTACCCCTAGGAAGGCAAATTCTCTCCTGTAAGGCCTCGTACACACGACCGATTTTCTCGTCGTAAAAAACACGTCGTTTTTTTCGACGAGATTCTTGTTAAGCTTGTCGATTTTCTCGTCAAGCTTTCTATGCGTACACACTGTCATTTCCCAATTTCCTTGTGGTTCTCTGCGCTCACGTCCAGCACGTACGACGGCACTATAAAGGGGAAGATCTTTTTTCTTGGCGCCACCCCTTGGGCTGCTTTTGCTGATCTCGTGTTACCGCGTGTGAAGTAAAAGTTTGGGAAGAGACGATTCGCGCTTTTCAGTCTTCGTACTTTTCAGATCGTTTTCTGCCGTTCAGTTTGTGCTTGTGGGTTCGTATCTTGACTTTCAGGGCGTCTAGGCAGGTCGTATCTGTTTTACAGTGCGTTCTTGCCTGTTCGTTTCTGAATTTCAGTTCGTTATTCATAGGCCTTGCTGTTCTAAAGTGCGTTCTGTTCTGTACGTTCTGATTAGACGACCGTTTCCTAGCCATGTCGCCTGGACGTTCTCGTCGTCGAGTTCGTGCTGTGCGTGCGCTTGGTGTTGGTCTGCTTGTTTTGGACCAAGACCAGTCCATGAATGGTGTGAGGAGGAGTTCATGGACCAAGAATTGGTTGCTCCAGCGGGACCAATTCTGCCACATGCCTCTGCTGCGGGAGATCGTCGAGAATAATCCTGAGGACTACAGGAATTTTCTGAGGATGTCTGACCCCGTTTTTCAGGAACTGTTGGCTTTGGTGTCCCCCTATATTACCAGGAAGGACACCGTTATGCGGGAAGCCATCAGTGCTGAGCAGAGGCTCATCGCCACGTTGCGTTACCTGGCGACAGGGAGAAGTCTTCAGGACTTGAAGTTCACCACAGGCATCTCCCCCCAGGCTCTGGGCCTCATAATCCCAGACACCTGTTCTGCTATTATACAAGTCCTGCAGGAGGACTATATTAGGGTAAGTTTTCTCCCTTCACATCACATTTTATGTATTACATGTATGCTAATGTATTGTATTTCTTTCATCCTTTCCTAATTACCATGATTGTAATATGCTGAGAATGTCCCCTTTGTCCCCATGCATGCTGGAAGTTTTTAAATGCCCCTTTTTTATCCTCCCTAAATATTTCCCCTCACTAACTTTTCCAGCAGGGGCGCCTGTTGCTCCAAATGTTGGGGGGTTACAACCCCAATTTCGGAAATAAACTTCCTCCTTTTTTGCTCTGTTGCCTAATAAACGCCCCCAGTTGTCCCCTCCAATGCAGCCATTTAGTCCCCTCTATTGCAGCCAGTTTCCCCCCAGCCCTGCACTTACCTTCTTGTGGTCAGCGCCATCCTTCTTCTGTCCTTGATGTCTTCTCCTTCCCTTCATGTTGCATCAGCCAATCATGTTACCATTAAACAGACTTGGTGAACATGATTGCCAGAGCTGCCTGTCAGTGTTTACACAAGGAATGCCCCCTCCTTGCGTCCCCGATTTTTCTTTGAGGAAGCCAATTACATCCCTCAGGTTGTAATTTGCAAGACTTTTTTAATACCTGTTTCTGCTCTGCAATTTTAACCCCCTAAATGACGCAATTAATCATATGTCGGTCGCTTTACAAGAGGCCATCCACCTGAATAGTGTGCGGCATAGACAATACATAGGTTCATGCAACGCATGAACCTATGTATTGTTCTGAGTGATGGGCACAGGAGAGAGGGGACAGTGCTCCAGCGCCCACTCTGGACGCACCGCCACTGCAATGCTATCCTGTGGCCAAACACATCTCCCCCCCCCCCAAAATAATTTAGTAATGGCCCATCAGAGGGGGTGATGAATATGATAAATGAGCCTTCCATTATACTTTTTTTACACACCTTAATAAACGTATAATTAGATTGATGTTGGTCTCTAATTTTTTGGTCTTGAATTTGCTTGTAATGTATGCCTTTGTTTTTCTAATATTATTTCATCTTGTTTCACTCCACAGCTTCCTTCAAAGCCACAGGAATGGCAGACTGTGGCATCGGAGTTTGCCACGCGGTGGGACTTCCCCAACTGCGGTGGTGCCATAGACGGGAAGCACGTCCGCATCGTGCCGCCACCCCGTTCTGGATCCTACTACTACAACTACAAGGGGTTTCATAGCATTGTGCTGATGGCGGTGGTGTCAGCACGGTATGAATTCCTCTATGTTGATGTAGGGAAGAATGGCCGGATGTCCGATGGGGGATCCTTCATCCAGACGGAGTTTGCCCTCCGTCTCCAGAGTGACGACCTTGCATTGCCACCGGATGCAGGGAATATTGAAGGACTCCCCTTTGTTTTCTTGGCTGATGAAGCCTTCGGACTCGGACGGCATCTTATGAGGCCATTTCCACAGAGGACCCTGACCCCAGAGAAGAGTGTGTTCAATTACCGGCTGGCCAGGGCCCGAAGAGTCGTTGAAAATGCCTTCGGCATAATGGCCAGCCGGTTCCGCCTTTTTATGACTTCCATCCACTTGGCGGACTACAAAATAAACTATGTAGTGTTATGCTGCTGTGTGCTACACAATTTTCTTTGCCGCAAAGCGAATTCATATATGGCCTCAGTTTTGCCAGAGGCTGGACTTTCCCCTGCAAATCCCCTTCCGGGCCTGGAATCTGCCCGTCTTGGCTTGCCCCCCCAAAATGCCCGTGTGGTTCGGGACAAATACATGGAGTATTTCACGGGTAGGGGGGCAATTCCTATGCCAGCCTATGTCTAAGTATCCCAATAAAAATCTTGTTTAAACCTTTAATTATTTGTTCTTTCCTGTCTCCTAGTTTGTCTTTGTGCATTTGTAGTGGCAAGTGTATTTTACTTTAGTAAATAACAACCAATTTCACTATGTTACCTTACAAAAGAACCAAATAAGCTTAGAGAGTATTATAAAAAGAAGCTACACGTTGTTTGTGGTCAAATATTTTACTCTCTGCACATTTTTTTTTGTTTTACTTTGGGGTTGGCCTGACCACAACCCGTCAAATTTTGGCTTATGAAAATACAAAAATACCACTTGCATTTCTAAAATGACAACATTGGATACCTCTGAGCAATCTGAGACATTCAGTTACACAAACTATGTCTCTATGTGCCCGTCCTAATATGGGGTCCTGCCACCCCTTGCCCAGCCAAAAATTCAATATGCACACATTTTTACTTTTTTGCAAATAGGAAGTTTACAATCCTGATCCCTATTGTCAACATGTGCTATCTGCCATCAGGGGTGATCAATGGATGTGTTTTGGGGGTGCATCCCCTTCCTCAGTTCACCGACTTTTGATACGAGGAAGGGGTTGCACCCACAAAAGACGTACATGGATATCCCCTGATGGCAGATAGCACATGTTCACACACTGTGTGCATATTCAATTTTTGGCTGCTTTGTTACTCAAAAAATTAGTAAAAATATAAAAACAAACATGTAAAAACAAATGTGTTTGGATGGCTTATTGAATTCTCCCCAAAACATCGAGAATGTCTTTAAATGTTTGTTCCATCACATGGATTCTTTGTTTAATTAGGTCCAGTTCCGTGCTACATTCCATCACTTGCTGGATGAGGCGGAGGGCACTGTCAGCAGAGAACGGTGTGCTATCCTTCACAACATTTCCATCCCCTAAAAACCATAAAAAAAATTAATAAAACTCTGCAGGCCTACCTCGCTTACCTTAAGCTGTGGTGTCAGATACTGACCTGTTGTGGTGACCAGATCCACAACGTCATCCACCTCTCCTTCCTGCACTTCTCCTTCCTCCACCTCAACTTCCTGCACATCTTTCGGTTGTGGATCTTTGGGAGTTTGGGGTTGCTTGGAAGTTGTGGGGTGCATGTGCTCCCTGGAGTGTCCTCCTCCCAGTCTTCTCTCCCCTATGAGAATAAAACCAAAGGTCTATTTATCACACTGTAAAAATCTCATTTTTAAACTTAAAACAGGCTAAATTGTTTGGAAGTGGGGTACAAGTGTGTGTTTGTGCGGAATTTAAAGAAAAAAATGCATTCTTTATGACCCCAAATATGTTTATTATTCACATTTGGATGTAATTTTTTGGACATGGAGGCACCACAAATAAACTCTGATGCACCTGTGTGGGACACCCAAAAAAGGCGGGTCTGGTGGCCCACACTATAGTGCTCCAAAGTACAGATGTGGAAGCAGCTGCTGAGTGTCCTCTCCTTTACACTGATTAAAGTTTGCATTTCATTCTCCTTACAAACACATCATCTAGACTTAAAAATTATCCACAATACTTGATCAAAAATGGCAGATGTCTAATTACTTTTGGGGGTCTTAAATAAGCCAAAACCACGGATAGTGGCCGAACGAAGTGTCGGTAACGTAACGAACGATTACTGTGCCCAACCTAGTTCAAAATAATACATTTTGGAAGGGAGTCCAATATGCTTTAAAAAAAAAAAAAGTCAGTTTCTAAAAAGATTAATAGCAGAAAGGTCGTCATTTTACTTACTTTTAGCGAGCATCCTCTTTATGCTCCTCAACTGGTCTGGCTCCCTCAGTTTGAGGTCTGACCACCTCTTTCTGAGCTGCTCATTTGAGCGTTTCACCCCGAACTTCGCCCTCAGACTCTTCACAACTTTAGTGAGGATTTTGGCCTTCCTTCTATTTGGTTTGCTATACGGCCCATGCTTGGCATCATAATCAGCCTTGACCAAGATGTCCACCATCTCCGCCATCTCCGCCAAAGACATATTCGATGCCTTGAATCTCCTCCTTGATCGTGACGTGTCCTCGGTCTCCGGGCTTGTCTCCTCGCTAGTTGCGGAATTATCAGACACCTGCTGTAACTCCGCCATATCTGTCTGCGCGCCGAAAGAGAAGGGGCGGGGAAAAGATGTTAGTTAGAACGTCATGGGCGGGCGACGTGTGCGGAGCGACGTGTTCGAATTTGGACGCATGCGTGGTGTGTATATAGCAAACACACATGTGACTATAGTACGTTCGGTGTGCGGAGAGAGGAGTTCAAGTGACGGACGTGCGAACGAAGGTATGTGATTTTGTGAGACTTGTTAAAATTGTTGGCCTATACTGTCTTGAGATTGTTGGAGGATATATATGGTGACTAGGATGTGAAGGAGGTTAGACTGTTTGCCTCACATTATTTAAATATAATTTATTTTACTTGCAGATACAATATGAATGTATTTATTAGCGACAAAGAGTTCCTGGCGGAATTTATTGACCGGGTAAGGGAGCTGCCGGCTCTGTGGGAGACCAAAAACCCCATCCATAAAAAAAAAGGGGTGAGAAAAGCAGCGCTGGAGAAGCTGCTCCCATTTGTGCATACCAAGGTGCCCACAGCCACAGCAAAACAAGTGGACACTAAAATTGGGAGCTTGAGAGGTACCTACAGGACTGAACGCTCTAAGGTGCTGGCTTCTCAGAGGTCAGGAGCAGCAGCAGATGATGTTTATGTCCCGGTTTTGTGGTACTACAGCAGGATGTCCTTCCTGGATGACCACATTGAGCCAAGGCCATCACTCTCCACTCTTCCCCCCAGACTTCCCTGCAGCCAACCTGAGCCTTCTCTGGAGCAAGAGGAGGCAGCCATCCTGGATGATCCTGATTTGGCCATCTGGAGCCAGGTATAGTATTAACTGAAAATGTAGTGGGATAAAATTAATGTTTCCCAAATATGTCAGGATGAGAAACATACATTATTTTGTATTCAACAAGTGAAATCATGATCTGTAGACATTATTCTGCACTTAATTGTGTGGTAAATAGTCAAGCTGATGTAGTGGTAAATTTAAAGCAAGGATTTATGCATTTACATTCTAATTGCTTCCATCAGGATTACAAAGTTTGATGCAAAGATTAAACCAACATATTAAACTATGTTTCTTTTTCATACACAGGATGAAATCAGCCAGGAGGAGGGTCTGGAAACTGTCAGGCAGGAGGAGGAAGGGCCCAGTGGCAGCCAGGAGGTGGCAGGGCCCAGTGGCAGCCAGGAGGTGGCAGGGCCCAGTGGCAGCCAGGAGGTGGCAGGGCCCAGTGGCAGACAGGAGGTGGCAGGGCCCAGTGGCAGACAGGAGGTGGCAGGGCAAAGGAGAAGCACCAGATCCCAGGTGCCTCCCATCAGGCTTCACAAAAGAGGCAGGAGGGACAGGACCACCAGTGAGGCAGCAATGGCCCTTATTAAAGAGGCCCATGCCACCCTCAAGGAGCCCACATCCCCTGAAGAGGCCATTGCCGGCCTAGTGGAGGCTAAGTTCAAGGTGATGAGCATGGAGCAACGCCTCCTATGCGAACCCCTGCTCATCACCTTGCTCAACAAGGGGGTGATGGAGCAAATTACCCCCAATACCGCCATATGTGAGGTGGCCCAACTGACCCAACCTCAACCTCCACCTCCACCTTCCTCTTCTGCCCCACCCCCTTCTGCTACCCCTCCACCTTCTGCCCCACCCCCTTCTGCTACACCTCCACCTTCTTCTTCTGCCCCACCCCCTTCTGCTACACCTCCACCTTCTGCCCCACCCCCTTCTGCTACACCTCCACCTTCTGCCCCACCCCCTTCTGCTACACCTCCACCTTCTTCTTCTGCCCCACCCCCTTCTGCTACACCTCCACCTCCTCCTCCTGACAGGAGTACCCCTCCAGTGGGCCAGCCTCCAGCTAAACGAAGAAGGAAGGCTTCAGTAAAGGCTGCAGGGAAGGTTGCCAGGAAGAAGAGGAAGTGATGGCCTTGCTTCATTGTGGTCGCACTGGTCGGACAGAAGGCAGCCTGTTGTAGTACCACACACTTGGGACATATATCTCACCTGCTGCTGTTCCTGACCTCTGGGAGGCCAGCATCAGATTGTGTTCTGAAATGTGGGCCTTCTCAAGCTCCCAATTTTAGTGTCCACACAGGGTTGCTGTGTGCTCTGGGGTCCCTGGGATGCACAAATGGCAGCAGCTTCTCCAGCGCTGCCTTCTCTTTATTTAATTTATAAACATGAATAAATGTGTTTTTTGTTTAAGTTCATACTTGACTATGTGTATTTTTAAATAAAAAAAAACAAGCTTTGGAGTAAGCAGATACATTTGACTGACAATAAAAGGCACAGATATCACCCCCCCAAAAGAAGAACTAAATCTGATTAGCTCAAAAACATGGTGTGAAATTTTAAAAATATAGATTAGAAAATTAAATGGGAGATCGCTATCAAAACATTGAGAAATTATAATTAACATCATTTTGAAAAATCTAACCATTTAAATTATTCCTAAAAACTTGCACGATATAATACACATAAATCTTATAAAGAGCAGCATGAAAAAGGTTAAAAATAAGGCATAACTCTGTGTGAATATCAGCAGCAAAAGAAGGTCTCTCGTTTTGATTAATGTAACATTCTAACGAAGAATTCAATGCAGAACATTTAAACGATGAAATATTTATGAGCGTGACGAATGTGCTCTCTCCATTATGAAGGCTTGTTTTACCAGAAGATGCGCTCCCGTCTCATAGTTGCTTGTGAGCATGCGCACTTTTGGAAGAGTCGTAAAAGCATACACACGAACCATTTTCTCATCACAAAACAGGCCGACGAGAAACACGACGAGGAAATCTGGACTCCTGACGAGAAAATAGAGAGCAGGTTCTCTATTTTCTCGTCGAGATTCTCGTCAAGTTTCTCGTCGTAAAACCATACACACGAACGTTTTTCTAGACAAAAAAACTCTCGCGGCACTTTTCTTGACTGTTTACGACGAGAAAATCGGTCGTGTGTACGAGGCCTAAGAGTTAATATGGGAAAAAAAGTGTCTCCTCTCCACTGATTCTTTATCACCAATTCTTGTTTCAATAAAAACCCCAAATTTTCAAAAAACATTTGTCATTAGGACGGAAAGTGAGGTGAACTGTTCTGAACAGGTGCACACTGCACAGACAGCAAAACAAATGTTACAGGGGTGATAACCAAAGGGGCTGGTAATGGGCTGGGGTAAGGATGGGGGGGGGTGTGATGGGGTAGCTATGTCATTTTTCTTAAAGATTTTCATCCATATTACCGGGACCAGACATTACATTAAAGCCGCAAGCAGTTTTAAATGGTTTTTTTCCTTTAGAAATGTAATTTTGTGCAGGGACAGTTCTAAACACGGGAAACACGTGGCACTTCACAGGCATACTTTAGACACCCCCCAGGTACGATATTTAAAGGAATATTTGACTTTTTTTTTTCACTTTATGCATCATTAAAATGACTGCTCCAGAAATGCGGCCGTTTTTAAAATTTCTTTTTGCATTGATACATGTCCCCTGGTGCAGAACCCGGGTTCCCAAACCCTTTTTAGTACAATAACATGCATAATAGTCGTTATAATTAGCACTTTAGATTTCGAACGTTCGCATCCATTGTATTTAATAGGGTTCTAAAGTTCGTGCGAACTTTCGGTCCGTTCGCGGGTTCTGGTGCGAACCGAACCCGGGGGTGTTCGGCTCATCACTATTCTGCTCCTGTTTAACAGGGGCATGTAATTACAATTTTTGATCTAATATTTCACAGCATGGCCCGTTCCTGCACCCAACAAGAGTAACTGTGAGGACTTACAGTGTTGTGGCGCCACCAAAACCAAAGGCCCAATTTTTCTGCCCCTGTTTAACAGAGCCATGTAAGGGGACCAAAGGGCCTGGTAATGGACTGGGGGGGGACCCATGCCGTTTTTCTCAATGATTTTAATCTATATTGACAGGACCCGACAATACATTACAGCCGCTAGCAGTTTTAAATGACTTTTTTTTCCTTTACAAATGTCATTTTGCTGCAGGACTAAACACGGTGCCACTTTACAGGCATACTATAGACACCCCCGAGGCACGATATTTAACCACTTCAATACCATGCACTTATACACCTTCCTGCCCAAGCCAATTTTGAGCTTTCAGCGCTGTCGCAATTTGAATGACAATTGCGCGGTCATGCAACACTGTACCCAACCAATTTTTTTTATCATTTTGTTCCCACAAATAGAGCTCTCTTTCGGTGGTATTTGATTGCCTCTGCGATTTTCATTTCTTTCTCGTACATCACGGGACACAGAGCGACATAGTCATTACTAATGGGTTATATAGAAACCTTCAGGTGCTGGCACTGGCAACTTCCAAAACCGGAAGTACCCTCCCCTATATAAGCCCCTCCCATCCGGGAGCACCTCAGTTTTTTGCCAGTGTCTAAGGTGTTGGCCAAGAAGTAACATGTGTTTTTCACTGAGCTTGCATACAGGTTCTTTTGGGCCTCAGTAAGCTATTCCGGATCTGACCAAAAAAGCTTCATAGCTAAACGGTCGGTACCCGGGCCTTGCAGAGAAGAGCAAGGTTTTGCCTGTAATGCCTCTCTTAGGAGGGCTGGACTCTGGGATCCAGAGCTCTGGTCATACCCACGACCAAGATGTTTTCTGTGCAGGGTGCTATACAGGTCCAGGGGAGTGGAATCCTTGGGAACCCGGTCCCTGAAGGTTTGATTACAATGCCTGCCGTGATAGGTGAAGTTTGGGCTTCTGTGGACCAAACAGAGTCCTGCGGCGAGGAAAAGGTAAGTGGGGGCCCTCGGGAACTTGGTTCTATTGAGGGACCCCCAAGCCTATTTTGTCTTTCTGCCTGTTACCTAAGGTATTCCCGCTAATATTCTGTGTATGCCTGTTACTACTGAGAAAATGTAAAAAAATTTAATAGTAGGCAAGGAAAAAAAAAAAAAAATGTAAGACCGCGGTACCTGTGTTAGACACTAGAGGCGCTATGGTTCTTTTTCTTGTAATGTGGATTTTTTTCTTCCAGAATCAAATCCAGGCAGTTGGTATGTTCTCTGCTGGGAAGCTGTCTCCTCTGCCCTGTTGCTGCGCTCATCCATCCCCGGGCCCTGCGGCAAAGGGACCCTGGCTCCCATCTAGCTCCTTACTGTTTTCAAAAAAGGCGCCGAAGGCGCACGTGCCCGCGCGCGTGCGCGTGCACGCGCCTCTATATATAGAGGCGATCTGGAAAAAGGGGCGGAGCGGGTGGATGACGCTCAGGTGTGCGCCGCGGCGCTACTGCGCATGTGCGGGCGTCCAGCGTGTTTTAAAGCACATTATAGCTGGCTATTGAAGTGCACAGACAGAGCTAGCAACAGTATAAAGGCACACAGAGGCGGTTGATGCAGGCATCCCCTAGAAAGGCACTTTAGTAGACACCAACTGTGATATAGCAGCAATTGTGCTAGACTATTCTCAGTAAAAGTGGTGTATTACGGCTGGAATACCTCAGCTTTAGGCTTAGGAATATGCCGTCCAGAAGCTCCGGAACTGAATCTTGAAGGAAGCGAAGGGGGTCTCATCGGGCTCTGAGGATCTTGGGCATGCTTCTGCTGCACCAGTCTCCCCTGAAGTTCAGAGGTAAGTGACCGTAGAGACCCCGCAGGGGTACTTGGTACTGTGGCTGTCCTCAGTTCACCTGCTCCTGTGTATGTAACAGAGGAGGTTTTTTCCTCAGCTCTGGGAGGATTAGAGAGAGATTGTCAACATTGATCGCTGCCTCCCTGTCAGGGAAAGCACGCCCGATCTCCGTCTCCTCCTTCAGAGTGCCTGTTAGCAGAGCAACAGTCCCATACAGGGATCGACCTGCCTGAAGGGGATCAGGATAAGGTTGATTCTGTTATAGAGGAATCAACAGTGGGGGAACCTTTTCTCAGCATCTCAAGCTGAAAGATTATGGGTTCAGTCTCTGACTAACATGGTCCGATCAGCATTTAAAAATGCACCTTGCGGAACCATCAACCACTACTGTATCCTCGTTGGGGTCGCTAGAAGCCCCCAGACTGTCTGTTCTTTTTCACTTCACCCTTTACTGAAAGGGCTCATTTACAAGGATTGGGAACGTCCTGAGAAAATATTTATTCCCCCAAGAGATTTCCGGTGGTCTATCCCATGGAGGATAAGTTCATCAAAAAATGGAAGGTCCCTACAGTGGACACAGCCATCTCTTGTATGTATAAATCACTGACATGTCCAATGGATAATGTCCAAATGTTCAAGAACCCAATAGATAAAAGATTGGAGTCCTTATGAAAATCTGCTTCTTTCTACAGCAAGCTTGGTGACACAACCAGCAGTGAGGTCTGCTAAGCAGTGAAGGATCAGTTGAAACAGGTCTTGAGGGACTTGACAGATCAGCAGGCCTTGCCCTAGCTGATCTACCTAGAGCCTTAGGCTTTGCGGTTGACGCCATAAAGGATTCAGTCCATCAGGCCTCCCGCCTTACGCTGTCTATAGTACATATGCGTAGGCTTCTATGGCTCAAAAACTGGTCTGCTGAAGCTCCCTGTAAAGAATGGCTGGTTAGCGTCCCATTTCATGGTGAACGCTTATTCAGGGAAAACCTGGACAAATATATCCAGAAAATTTCCAGCGGTAAAAATACGCTCTTGCCGGTTAAAAACAGAGTTAGAGGTCCCTCTTTAAGAGGCCTGCTTCTCCAGTCCCTGGGGACAAGTCAGCCCTAAAAACCAGTCAAAAGTCTGGAATACTTGGGGCTAAGGTTGGATTCAGGCCAGAGAAAAATATTCTTGCCTCGAGGAAAGGTGTTGTCTTTGAAAGATTTGATCCACTTAGTGGGTACAAAAAAGACAGCCGTCCATACGCCTGTGCATGAGGCTGCTGGGAAAAATGGTGGCATCATTCGAAGCAGTACCCTACGGTCAATTCCATTCAAGGAATTTGCAAGGGGCCATACTGTCAGCCTGGAACAAAAAAGTTCAGGCCCTAGACTTACCAATGTCCTTGTCCCCTTCCGTTCGCAAGAGCCTCCGTTGGTGGTTGGTTCCCCAGAATCTGGAAAAAGGGAAATCCTTCAGTCCGATTTCTTGGAAGGTGGTCACTACAGATGCCAGCCTTATAGGCTGGGGAGCAGTACTGGAGCAATAGTCTCTCCAGGGCAGATGGTCGGATGCAGAAAAGGCCCTGCCCATCAATCTCTTAGAGATACGAGCAGCCCGGTATGCCCTAGTAGCATGGACATCCAAACTCCAAGGGTCCCCTGTCAGAATTCAATCAGACAATGCCACAGCAGTGGCATATATCAATCATCAGGGGGGCACCAGGAGTCGTGCAGCCCAGAGGGAAGTAAATTACATCCTGAAATGGGCAGAAAGATATGTCCCAGCCATATCTGCGGTATTCATTCCAGGAGTGGAGAATTGGAAGGCAGACTTTCTAAGTCGCCAGCAATTATGCCCAGAGGAAGGGTCCCTTCACCCCGAGGTTTTTCTGGACAATATGTCAGCGGTGGGGAACATCGGATGTAGATCTTCTAGCATCCAGATTCAACGCAAAGGTGGACAGGTTTGTCTCTCGGACAAGGGATCCCCTAGCTTGCGGCTCGGATGCCCTAGTGTTCCCTTGGGATCAGTTCAAGCTGATATATGCATTCACACCGCCACAATGGTTACCTCGATTACTCCGCAGAATCAGGGTAGAAAAGAAACCAGTGATTCTGGTGGCTCCAGCGTGGCCCCGAAGAGCGTGGTACGCGGAGATTGTAAAATGTCAGTGGAGAGTCCTTGGACTCTCCCACGTCGTCCGGACCTGCTTTCGCAAGGACCGATATACCACCCTTCCTTACCAGCCCTAGGTTTGACGGCCTGGCTATTGAAGCCCACATTCTAAAAAAGAGAGGGCTCTCTAATTCTGTGGTATCTACCATGATCAATGCCAGGAAGCCGGTATCCAGGCAGATCTACTATAGAATCTGGAAGGCGTACATCGCCTGGTGTGAGGCCAAGAAATGGCATCCACGTAAATACGTAATAGGTAGGATTCTGGACTTCCTACAATGGGCTGTAGATAGGAAGCTTGCCTTGAGTACTATCAAGGGTCAGATTTCGGCCTTGTCAATATTTTTTCAAAGGCCCTTGGCTTCGCATTCACTAGTCAAAGCCTTTATACAAGGAGTGATGCGTATTAGTCCTCCGGTTAATATTCCCATATGTCCATGGGATCTAAACTTTGTTCTGTCGGTTCTACAGAAACAACCATTTGAACCATTACAGCATATTTCTTTGGTTCTTCTCACCAGGAAATTTATTTTTCTAGTAGCCATTTGTTTGGCTAAAAGAGTGTCGGAATTAGCAGCTATGTCCTGTAAGGAGCCATATCTGGTTATCCATAAGGATAGAGTAGTGTTACGCCCTCATCCAGCCTTGCTTCCTAAGGTGGTATCGAGGTTTCATTTGAACCAAGATGTGGTTCTTCCTTCTTTTTTCCCCAAACCTACTTCGGTAGAGGAAAAGTTATTGCATTCTTTGGATGTAGTAAGAGCAGTTAAAGCTTATCTAAAAGCCACTGCTCAGATTCGCAGAACGGATACTTTGTTTATTCTGCCGGAAGGCCCCAGAAGGGGTCAGGCAGCGTCAAAATCTACTTTAGCCAAGTGGATTCGACAGGTCATAATGCAAGCCTATGGCTTGAGAAGGAGACCGCCTCCGTTCAAAGTTAGAGCGCACTCCACGAGAGCAGTTGGAACTTCATGGGCAGTGCATCACCAGGCCTCCCTGGCTCAAATCTGTAAGGCCGCAACATGGTCTTCAGTACACACGTTTACTAGGTTCTACCAGGTGGACGTTAGAAGTCAGGAGGATGTCGCCTTTGGGCGCAGTGTGTTGCAGGCCGCAAAAGATCCTCATGTCTGATAGCGCTCAGCTTATGTATGGTGTATCCCCCCCCTCGTTGGGCATTGCTTTAGGACATCCCATTAGTAATGACTATGTCGCTCTGTGTCCCGTGATGTACGAGAAAGAAAATAGGATTTTTATAACAGCTTACCTGTAAAATCCTTTTCTTGGAGTACATCATGGGACACAGAGCTCCCACCCCTCTTTAGGGACACTTATTGCTTTGCTACAAAACTGAGGTGCTCCCGGATGGGAGGGGCTTATATAGGGGAGGGTACTTCCGGTTTTGGAAGTTGCCAGTGCCAGCACCTGAAGGTATCTATATAACCCATTAGTAATGACTATGTCGCTCTGTGTCCCGTGATGTACTCCAAGAAAAGGATTTTACAGGTAAGCTGTTATAAAAATCCTATTTTTTTGCATAACAAATAAAAAAGAGTGAAAATTTTGAAAAAAAAATACGTTTTTCTTTGTTTCTGTTAATTATTTTTTGTAAATAAGTACCTTTTCTACTTCAATGACGGGCACTGATAAGGCGTCACTGATGGGCACCGATGAGGTGGCACCAATGAGGTGGCACCGATGAGGTGGCACTGATGATGGGCACTGATGGGCACTGATAGGTGGCACTGATGGGCACTGATATGTGGCACTGGTATGCGGCACTGATGGGCACTCATAGGCGGCACTGATGGGCACTCATAGGCGGCACTGATGGGCACTCATAGGCGGCACTGGGCACTCATAGGCAGCACTGATGGGCACTCATAGGCGGCACTGATGGATACTTATGGGTGGCACTGATAGGTGGCACAGACGAGCACTGATAGGTGGGCACTTATGGGCACAGATGGGCACTGATGGACACTGGTAGGTGGCACTGATGACTGGTGGCTGGCATTGCTGGGCATCATGCATTTTTGGTTGTGCCATGATGGTGCCAATCAGTGCCCATTTGTGGGCACTGATTGGCATATATTTTTTATGTGTTTATGCATGTGGATGGCCACGGGGGACTTACCTGGCCATCCACATGCTTGGGGCTTCCCTGGTGGTCATGGGGGGCTTCCCTGGTGGTCCAGTGTGGGTATCTGAGGGGGGGCTGCGCTGATAAACAATCAGCGCAAACCCCCCCTGTCAGGAGAGCCGCCGATCGGCTCTCCTCTACTCGCGTCTGTCAGACGCGAGTGAGGAAGAGCCGATCAACGGCTCTTCCTGTTTACATCGTGATCAGCCGTGATTGGACACGGCTGATCACGTGGTAAAAAGCCTCCGCCGGAGGCTCTTTACCGAGATCAGTGCAGCGGTGTGTCAGACTGACACACCGCTCCACCGATCGCCGCGATGCGCGCCCCCCGGGCGCGCAGCGGCTGTTATCCTGCAGGACGTCATATGACTTACCAGTGTGGATAACACAACCACTTCCCGGACGTCAATCTGCTATTGACTGGGCGGGAAGTGGTTAAAGGAATATTAAATTTTTTATTGTTTAACTTTAAGCATTATTAAAATCACTACTTCCGAAAACCGTCCATTTAAAAAAAAAAAAATTTGCATTGATACATGTCCCCTGAGGCAGGACCCGGGTCTCCAAACACTTTTTATGGCAATAACTTGCATATTAGCCTTTAAAATTAGCACTCTTGATTTTTCACGTTCGTGTCCCATAGACTATAACGGTTTTCACGTGTTCGAACAAGCTTTTTGCCTGTTCGCATGTTCTGCTGCGAACCGAACCGGGGGGGTGTTCGGCTCATCCCTACTCAAGAGACAGAATCAATTACACTGGTGGGTGTGTTCTTTACTGGATGGTTGGAGGTGAGTAAGCTTAGTTAGGTTATTTAACCACTTGCCGACCGCCGATGTACGTCGGCAGATTGGCACGGGCAGGCATATTGGCGTACAGGTACGTCCCTGCCTTTCCGCGGGTGGGGGGTCCGATCGGACCCCCCCGGTGCCTGCGGCGGTCAGTATCGCTTCAGGAGCGATCCGGGGATGAGGGGGCGGCCATTCATTTCTGGCCACCCCCTCGCGATCGCCCCTGGCGAATGAGATGCTTCCCCTGCCTGTGTAATGTAAACACAGGCAGGAGGAAGTGATGTCATCTTTCCTCGTGGCGGTCTTTTCGTCCGGCGCCCGAGGAGAGAAGACATCCAAGTAAGTGCACTAACACTACACTGACACCAGGTACACATAGGCACAATTTTCACCCCCCAGATCACCCCCAGTCACAGTGTCACTGATTGCAGTGATCATTTATTTACTGATCACTGCATTTAGTGTCATTTGTGACAGTAAAAAGTTGCAGGGCAGTTAGCTTTAGGCCCCTTTAGGTTCAGAGTACCCCCCTAACCCCCCCTAATAAAGGTTTAACCCCTTGATCACCCCCCAGGTAACCCTTTCACCCCCTATCGCCAGTGTCACTAAGCGATCGTTTTTCTGATCGCTGTATTAGTGTCGCTGGTGCCGCTAGGTAGCCAGTTATTTTTTTAGAATAAATAAACAAAACTAAAACTCGCGCTTAGGATAAAAATATAGAATGAATAAATTTATTATACATGCAGCTGCTACAACATAAGGCACTAACGCCTTAGAGAGAATGAAACAAATATAATGCAGCACTAGCGGAAATAATTAAGAGTGCACAACACTTGGAATTATGTGAATAACACCTGTGAATCAACATTGGGGATGATACCACCCACTAATATTGAATAGAGTGAATGAATTATGCACTGGTGATCAAATAACAAAATAATTGAAGTGAATCAATAATAGTTCCACACAATTAGCACAGTCATGTGCTATTAAGTGTTTCCAATAATGGTAACAAATTATCCACTGGTAATAAAAAGTAATTGAAGTGAGTAAATAACGGCACAAACTGTGCTAGGAGAGTAATCTGAATATATCAAAACTGGCTACAAGCAGGTAATGACCACCTTAAGGCCCCACAAACCTAAAAGAAATAATCACCAAGGATTATCATTTGGAACTTGTGTCCAGTAGGATTCAGTGGATTTAGCAGTTCACAGAAAGAAAAAAATATATAAAGAGTCACCCAACGTCTAAGTCCGGTAAAATTCGGTGAAATTCAGCAGATGACTCAATAGTAGCAACAGGGATCGAGATACCATGTGAGGGAGAAAAAGAAAAAACAATCTTGTGAAGTGCCGCTTAGGAGCAATATATCATAGCGCTGTTATTTGAAAGACTCACAAGACTTCAATGATAAACGAGCGTCAGTGTGTTCCGGGTTCACAAAGGCGTGCGTTCCACGGGAACCTAGACCAAAAAAATCCTGGTGGAGACTTTCAAGATGGAAAGTCTACAGTCAATCCTCTGCCATAAATGTCGGCAATTGGATGCTCTCTGTGGATTTAAAGGACGCTTACCTGCATGTTCCCATTCACAACGCATTCCAGAAGTTTCTCCGCTTCTCGGTAAACCACCAACACTTTCAGTTTCAAAGTCTTTCGTTCGGGATTTCTACCGCTCCCAGAACATTTACCAAGGTCCTGCTACCAGTGATAGCTCTACTAAGGGAGCAAGGATTGAGAGTCCACCATTATCTGGACGACATCCTATTGCTTGCAGACAACCAAGAGTCTCTTTTACTCCACCGAGACACTCTAACATCCACCTTGCAAAAATTTGGGTGGCTGATAAACTGGAAGAAAAGCAATCTCCAACCTACTCAGAGAATGGTCTTCCTGGGGGCAGAACTGGATACCAGACTCAACACCATACAACTCCCTCAAGAGAAAATTCCCATCATAATCCAGAGAGCAAAGAGATTACTCTTATCCAACACACTCCCAGCCAGAGAGTGTCTCAGCATCATGGGGTCGCTATCAGCAACCATTCCTATGGTCCAATGGGCCCAATGGAACACAAGACCTCTCCAGATGTCATTTTTGAGACAGTGGAACAGGGTATCGATGTCTTAGCGAATCAACATCCAAAAGAAGGTCAAACAATCACTATGGTGGTGGACCCGATTGCACAACCTAAAAAGGTACAAACGCATAGTTACCCCTCCCCAGGAGGTGATTACTTCGGATGCCAGCAGGGAAGGCTGGGGAGCACACTACCACCATCTCGCAGTCCAAGGCCGGTGGTCTTTCGAGACACAGGATGTGGTATCGAACATCCTAGAGATGAAAGCAGCTTTCCAGGCTCTACTAGCTTTCAGTCCCCTCCTGAAAAGGAAAGAAGTCCTGTTGAAGATGGACAACAGGGTAGCAGTTGCCTATATCAACAGGCAAGGAGGCACCAAAAGCCGATCCATGATGCAGAAAGTCCGCCCAGTCCTAGAATGGGCGCAAGTGAATCTATCGGGGTTAAGGGCGATGTACAGTATGTCCCAGGAACCCAGAACCAACTGGCCGACACGCTAAGCAGAAACTTTGTTTCCAACAACGAATGGGCTCTGAGTCACCAAGCCTTTTCCCTCATAGCAATAAATTGAGGCATGCCGGATATAGACCTGGCAGCGACTCCAAACAATGCAAAGTGCAGGAGGTACCTGACAAGAACCCCCTGCCCATTAGCGGAGGGGACAGATTGCCTACAACACGAGTGGAACTTCCATCTGGGTTACATCTTCCCCCCGACACCTCTCATACCGAGATTTCTTCTCAGGCTCAAGAGGTCATCCTCCACAGTGATAACAGTCCTTCCCTTTTGGCCGAGATGACCATGGTTTACCACTCTCCTTCAGCTGATTACAGTGAGACCCTTACCGCTTCCACCAGCAGCGGATCTACTCTCCCAGGGGCAACTTCTTCATCCATCCCCGGAAAGGATGCATCTGACAGCCTGGAGATTGAAAGGGCTAGGTTCTTGAACCAAGGTTGCTCCCAAAAAGCGGTAGAAAATCTTCTTCAAGCCAGAAGATGCACCACCAACAGTACCTATAAGAGGATCTGGGAGAAGTTTCTCTCAGTTGCACAGCAACAAAACTGGAACCCATCATCTCCAACAGTTGCGCAAATCCTTGAGTTTCTCCAGTTAGGCCTAGAGAAAGGCCTTGGATCAAGTACATTAAAAGTTCACGTGTCAACATTATCAGCTATGACAGGAATCAAGTGGGCGCAAGAGCCCCTAGTTATTCAGTTCCAGAGGGCCTGCCTAAAGATAAGACCTCCCAGAAAGCCTTCCTTCCCGACTTGGGATCTTTCGGTCGTACTAGAAGTTCTATCACACGAACCATTCTTTCCATTAGAAAACATCTCCCTATGGGACTTAACACTCAAAGTCACTTTCTTAATTACATCGGCCAAGAGAGTCTCAGAGATGCAAGCTCTACTGGCAAAAGAACCATACTTGATTGTCTACCCAGATAAAGTAGTCCTAAGACCATCCGATCGGTTCATTCCGGAGGTGTCATCCTCCTTCCACTTCAATCAGGAGATTAACCTTCCTGCTCTCTCCACAGAACAAGGGGATCCACATCCGCTGGATGTAAGAACTAACATTCTAACCTACCTGTCAACAACAAACGACCTTAGGAAGTCGGAAAACCTCCTGGTCATCCCACACGGCTTTAGAAGAGGTCAAGCAGCAACCTCTCCCACCATCGCAGCATGGCTGGTGAAGATCATCAAAAAGGCTTATTCACTGAGTCAAACGCAAATACCTGAGGGCTTAAAGGCACATTCTACAAGGGCAATGGCGACCTCCTGGGCGGCCTACTGCAGAGTGTCTTTGGAAACTATTTGCCGAGCAGCGACCTGGTCCTCAAGGAATAACTTTATTTCTCATTACAAGGTGGACTCTGCCAGATTGTCCACGGCAGAGTTTGGACGAGCAATTATTCAGTCCAACACCTCTATTCCATGTAAATAAAAAAATGACTTTATGCTCAGACCCACCCAGTCTGCGAGTTTTTCACCCAAAGGTGTATGCTGCCATGATGCGACAGGAAAATGGAAAATTGTACACTCACCTTTCCGTAATTTTCCTTTCCTGTCGCATCTTCATGGCAGCATACAGATGCCCACTCGTCTGAGGTGAGGTATATATATACTAGAATACCTGGGCGGGGGCCGGCTCTGGGCTTAATAGCTAAACGGTCCTATCAGGTTGTGGGGGGCGGAGCCACAACCCCAAAGGTGTATGCTGCCATGAAGATGCGACAGGAAAGGAAAATTACGGAAAGGTGAGTATACAATTTTCCATTATTTGGGACCATTATTGGAAACACTTAGCACATGACTGTGCTAAGTGTGTGGAACTATTATTGATTCACTTCAATTATTTTGTTATTTGATCACCAGTGCATAATTCAGTCGCTCTATTCAATATTATTGGGTGGTATCATCCCCAAGGTTGATTCACAGGTGTTATTCACATAATTCCCAGTGTTGTGCACTCCTAATTATTTCCGCTAGTGCTGCATTATATTTGTTTCAGTTATTTTTTTAGGTTCACTTTCAAGTTTTTATAGCATCAGGTACCCCCATATATTGCCTAATAAAGGTTTTAACCCCCTGATTGCCCCTAGAGTTAACTCTTTCACCAGTGATCACCGTATAAGTGTCACTGGTGACGCTGGTTAGCCAGTTAGTTATTTAGGTTCCCCGTCAGGTTTTTATATAGCGTCAGGTACCCCATATATTACCTAATAAAGGTTTTAACCCCCTGATTGCCCCTAGTTAACCCTTTCACCAGTGATCACCGTATAAGTGTTACGGGTGACACTGGTTAGTTTGCTGTTTATAGCATCAGGACACCCGCCGTATATAACCCAATAAAGGTTTAACCCCCTGATCGCCCGGCGGGTAATATCAATTAGGTTTTAGCATCAGATAGGGTCTGCGTCGCCCCAGGCAGCGTCAGGTTAGTGCCAGTAGCGCTAACACCCACGCACAAAGCATACTTCTCCCTTAGTGGTATAGTATCTCAACAGATCAATATCTGATCAGATCTATACTGGCGTCCCCAGCAGTTTAGGGTTCCAAAAAACGCAGTGTTAGCGGGATCAGCCCAGATACCTACTAGCACCTGCGTTTTGCCCCTCCGCCCAGCCCAGCCCACCCAAGTGCAGTATCGATCGATCACTGTCACTTACAAAACACAACACACATAACTGCAGCGTTCGCAGAGTCAGGCCTGATCCCTGTGATCGCTAACAGTTTTTTATGGTAGCGTTTGACTCAGTTGACAGTCAGGTGCTTTTTTACACGTGAATCTCACTACTTGTACCAGTAAATTTAGAGCCCAAAATGGCAAATCGAAGGTACACTAGTGAAGAGGCCTACACGTTTCTGAGCATGACAGATAGTGAAGAGGAGGTCACTCATCTGTCAGATTCAGGCTCAGAATACGATCCTGTAGACGACAGCGGCTCCATGACAGATAGCTCTGGCGACGAAGTTGAGGTCCCTGCCAAGGTCAGGCGTACCCAACCCCATTCTTCTGCTGTTGTTGAGGTGTAAGAACCGCAGGGCTCTCGTATGGAGCAGGGAAGTACTAGCGCCGCTATTCCTTCTGGTGAACTGGCAAGCACCAGCAGCCTAGTACATCCAGCACTGCAGTAACACTTGGTGACGTGGCGAGTCCCATAAGTGCAGTTCAAGCTGGCGAGGTGGCAAGCACAAGTAGTGTCCCGCTGCCACCAAGAAGAAGACGAAGACAGGCCCGTCTTGCCCATAGTGTCCTTCCTGCAGAATTCGCCAATCCTGATTGGGTCCCCACCACTTCTGCAGAACCCGTACTTCCCCCATTCACTGGCCAACCCGGAATTCAGGTGGAAACAGTTGATTTTACGGCACTTGATTTTTATTCACTGTTTTTCACGGAAGATCTCTTTAGATCTATTGTGGACCAAACTAATTTGTATGCTGGTCAATTCATCGCCACTAATCCCCAGTCCATCCTTGCCAGAGAATGGAAACCAGTTACGGTTTCCGAATTTAAGACATTTCTGGTCCTTTCCCTCAACATGGGCATAGTTAAATTGAGTGAGCTGCGGTTATATTGGTCCACTGACCCAGTTTACCATGTGCCCGTGTTCTCTGCCTCCATGTCCAGGGCACAATACGAGCAGATCTTGCGGGTCATGCATTTCAACAACAATGAACTTTGTCATCCTCGTGGAGACCCTGAATTTGATCGGCTCTACAAAATTCAGCCCCTCATAAACCACTTCAACAAACGTTTTGCAGCCTTGTATACTCCACATCAAGTTGTCTGCGTTGACGAGTCCCTGATTACATTTTCTGGCCGCTTGTCTTTCAAACAGTACCTTCCCAGCAAGCGTGCCAGATATGGGGTCAAGATGTATAAGCTCTGTGACAGGGCCACAGGCTATACATGTAGTTTTATGGTTTATGAGGGTAAAGTCAGTCACGTAGAGCCGGAGAACTGCCCAGATTACATAGGGAGTGCTGGCAGGATAGTGTGGAACTTGGTGTCACCCTTATTCGGAAAGGGGTACCATTTATATGTAGCGGCCTCCACTCTCTCCCTCCACGTATCAATTCTTCTGGCTCTGGCTTTTGTCTAGGGGTACTCTGAAGGAGAGAGTGCCGGGTCACCATGCCAAGTTCCCTCTGCAGATGTATGTGCAGTGAGAGACAATCCTCTTTTACCTTCGGGTCGGTGTTCTGCATCTGGAGCCTCCTCCTGGTGGTTTCCTGAACAATATCTGCCAGAAAATGAGCCCCACACCAATAAAGTCCAACACTCCTTTATTCTTCTTAATGCAAAAGTGAACACAATCAGTTGGACTCCCTCTAAGAACAGAACAGACAGGGGGGGTGTGGATGCGAGTAGGCCCAGGCACAATGAACTATCCTACTTCCTTCCCAGAAGTAGGTTTCTGCTCCCAATCGAAAAAGACATCCCTCCCGCCGGTCTCCGGAGGTTCACCCATCACTGGCAATTTGCTGCACCAGGTCTTCAGGTAAGTAACCCCCTCCAATTCCTTACGCCATTGGATTCGGGTACCCACTCCCGGGGTCCCCTAGGAAGTTCCTCCCTCGCGGAGCCTTAGTCCGGGACCCTCAGTCCCAGACCTCCATCCAAGTACCTCACCCCAGGCTAAAAGTGCCTGGGATGGAACACGACCTCCAAACGTCCTTTAGGCCTAGGCCGCCTAGGACCTCTGTCACGAACCACCACCCTCAGGCTGAAGGTGCCCAGGACTCGACCCCGTGACAAAGATGGCCGGCCCCTTTATACCCTCCCCCAGCAAGCACGGCGGGTTCCCTGCCCCACCATACAACCGCTGAGAGAGGACAAAAAGGGGTACGGCTCACAGCAATGGTTCAACCCCAGCCCAAGGCGACAGCGCCACCTGCTGGGCTGCAGGGAACTGCACATTACTGGTATCTCTGCCAGTTTTAAATACACAGGGAAAGTGCATGCCCGCTACACTCTCCCCCTGGTGGTTTGACACTGGTCCCCAGTGTCTGGAATAAACTATGCCCTCAACGGCTGACATGGCCCAGTCCAGAAACCAACTATAAATTGTACAAAAATAAAAACTTTTGGAAACTTAACTAACTGGAGCAATTGTGTCTGAGCCTTACATGAAAGGGAAGGGAAGGGAAACAAGAACACCTAACCATAACACTGAAAATCACATTTTCACATTACACTTTCCCCACCCATCCTGACTAAGACCCACCCCATCCTCAGTGGTCTTGATGGGATGCTCTCCTGCAGAAAAAAAACATTAACACACTCAAATCCTGACACATGTATTCGTGTGAGAATGAAAAAACTTCTCCGTAGAGAAATCCTTTCCTTCATAAAGTGGGTGTGTGAAAAGTGATATCGATGCACAACACTGCCACCTGGTGACAGCATTGCGGTAACTGCACCCGTGGAACTTTCCTTCTTCTTTGGGCCCTATCTACCCCAGAGTCCATGATTACTTGCTGGACAATTGAAGAACAAACAGGAACAGTCCTTCAACTCCTTTGGGTAACAAGAACAACAACTCTGGAAAGTTCAGCAGTGTAAAGACTACAAGAACGGAGTCTCTTTTCTCCTACAGATAGAAGCGAGGGTGCGGCAGAACAACTGGCTTCAAGTGCTGATCCATGGTCTCCAGATGGTACTCAACATCCTCCCCTTCTTTGCGCCGGATCAGCACCTTGTCCGCGTGGATATGCCGTCCCAGCATCCATTCTGCCTTACAGTCTTTGAAATGCTGGGATGCCTTGGGGGAACACGCAAGGTACCTGCGGGCATGTGGAACCTGAAGGTGGGTCCACACAAAGTCATTGTACCAGCGCTCCCGACAAACTTCCACTTCATACAATAACTCCTTGGACAAGTATGGGTACTCCCATCCATACTCAGCAGCAACCTTCTGGCAAAATAGGCGTTGTAGTCTCGCCAGAGGAGGCATGGTGGCGTTGTCCCCTTCGCCAGGCAAAACTATTGAGTCCGGATGGCGAGGGGCCCTGATCACATCTGGTCTGGGCATAGGTGCCCGCAACAACAGTCTCTTTTCCCCGGTACTGGGTGTAGGTGGTACCGGGGATGTAAGGGCAGGCTGGGAACGGGATCCCTTCTCAGGCGCTGGTGCCTCCACCAGGGGTGTACTATCCCCTGTACACATGGGTGGGTCCCTGGTTCTGCGGGACGAGGCAAGAGGTATCTTATCCCAGCCCTTTTGCACAAAGAGTTCATCTATGGCGACATCGTCTCCCAAATCGGAGAGCGACTCTAGGTCGGAGGTGTCGCACTCCTCCGCGGGCAGGTAGCCTGTAGTGGAGACTGAATTACCACCTCCGCCCACACACCAAGTCTCTCCGCCCGGCTTACCTTGGCCTTTACTTGAGAAGGGATGTCCGGTACTTTTCTCAACGGTACCATCCGGGCCGGGCGTAGGCGGGCAGGATGGTCCACCACAACCGCTGGTCGTGGCTACCATGCCGGTCTTTATCTTTGGTGGTGGACGCTGTGAGACAGTGGTGACTGAGTCAGCATCCTTGGATTTCTCCCGTTGAGTACTCGTGACCGCCTCCGCAGTCGCTGCAGTGTGCACAGGGATGGCTGTCAAAGCAGTGATTCCTCCTCTCTGAGTGGTGTTGCCTGCAGCACGGCCGGGGTAAATGGTTCTTGGCTTCTCAATGACTGGATCCACTTCAAATAAGAACTCCCCGCAGGCCTCGCATCGCCCGAATGGCTTCAGATGACACACCAGTCCCGAGCAGCCGGGACAAATCACACCCAGGGCCTCAACGTCCATGCATGAATACAGGGCGAATCGACCCCTTGGCTTTAGCCGAATCCCCGTATCGGTCACCGGAGCAGCAGCAGTCAGGGTCGTGGTAGAAGGGTGAACCGGAATCCACAATGCATGTCCGAACATGGTGACTTGCTGCTGGTCCATTGTGCACTGCAAGTTTTTGTTCTTTCCTGAGTCACGCCCACGAACTAAGCAGTGAGGGTGTGCCTGGTGGCGCAGTGCAAATAGAAGCCCCCACGTGTAGTCCTTCACACGGCTGAGCTCCCCCCTCTTCTCGCTCTTCTGCGCGGGCCTTTCCCTTCACTGGGTCATGTCCACGACTTCGAGCAGGGATGCACTTTGGCCAATAATATGGCCAACCTACTCGGAACTCCTCCGGGCAGACACGTTCAAACTCCGTAGTAGCACAAACACCATACCGGACCCAAGCCCCCACGTGTAGCGGTCTCCACTCTCTCCCTCCACGTATCAATTCTTCTGGTTCTGGCTTTTGTCTAGGGGTACTCTGAAGGAGAGAGTGCGGGGTCACCATGCCAAGTTCCCTCTGCAGATGTATGTGCAGTGAGAGACAATCCTCTTTTACCTTTGGGTCGGTGTTCTGCATCTGGAGCCTCCTCCTGGTGGTTTCCTGAACAATGTCTGCCAGAAAATGAGCCCCACACCAATAAAGTCCAACACTCCTTTATTCTTCTCAATGCAAAAGTGAACACAATTAGTTGGACTCCCTCTAAGAACAGAACAGACAGGGGGGTGTGGATGCGAGTAGGCCCAGGCACAATGAACTCTCCTACTTCCTTCCCAGAAGTAGGTTTCTGCTCCCAATCGAGGAAGACATCCCTCCTGGCGGTCTCCAGAGGCTCACCCGTCACTGGCAATTTGCTGCACCAGGTCTTCAGGTAAGTAACCCCCTCCGGTCCCTTACGCAATTGGATTCGGGTATATGAAGAGGAAAAAATAAAAAATATGGACAGCCGCACTCCAAAAAACCTTTGACGGTCGCCTTTATTGTAAAAAGATGGAAAATTACACCAAAATTCATCACAGCATAGCCAAGGTAACTGCTTACATGTTTCACACTGAAGGTCAGTGCTTAATTATAGCTAATTAGTTACAAACATCACACCTCTAATATAGAAAAAAAGACACGTACTCATGTGATCTGAGGCCTCAATTAGAAGCCAATTAAAAATCAATTAGTGTTGAAAAGTATTGTGAGTGAAAAACCCCATTGCATGTATATGGTTGACAATTATTATCTATGTGACACTTAAAAGGTAAGTAAAAAGAAAATAAATGAAATAAAACTTAAATGAAATAGACAATCCCTCGGGAACCAAAAAAAGTAATCCAGAGAGAAAAAAGAAAAGAAAAAAAAGAAAAAGAAAAACTGTGATAATGCGTTTATTGTGTAAACGAAGGTGTAATGTGAGAAAATTAACTGGTGCATGTAATGCATATAATATGTGTATAGTTAATAATAATAATAGTGATGATTAACAGTGGACTAATGAAATGTATGTGTGTGTTACCTTTATAACATTGAACATGAAAATAAAATAAAAAAATGAAATAAAAAATGTGTATGACAATATAATATGTAAAGAAATATAATAAATTGGTGTATAAATGAGTGAATATGGTGAATGAAATAAGTGATAATGATGAGAGGTGTACTGATGTGAAAATAAATGATTAAAATTGAGAAGTGAAATATAAGGAATATAAAATAGTGAGAGAAAAGGAAAGTAAATAAAGAGAAAACAAGAGAAAAAAGAAAGAGGAAAGAGAAAAAGGAAAAAGTGTCTCCATACATAAAAATATATGTCCTCAAAATCAATGAGTGTGTCATACATACAGTTTGTGGTCTATTAATAAAAACCAACTAGTGTATAAATATATTGTGCAAGCTATTGTTAACATGTTTTACATATATATGTGTATATATGTATTTCTATCGTTTTTTAATGGTTATTGTCATGGTGTCCCCGGAACTGGATGTTATTAATTTGTTTTCTGTATACTAAAATTGTACTAGTGTGGCTAAAACAATTGTTGTACCCAATTACTAAGAAACCCCAACCGATACCAATATTACACTGTACAAATACAGTTTCAACATACATTAAAAAAAACATTATAAGAACATATGTAGCACAATAAAATGAAAAAGAAAAAGAAAAAAAAAAAAAAAAAAGAAAAAGAGGTACAAAAAGAATAATGATCATAAAAAATGTTATCATTTATAAATGCTCCCACATTTGCCATCATAGTCTATAATTTCTTGCGGCTTAGTAGCATGCAAAAGTGGACATACAACCGTCCTGGCAAATCTGTGTGTTATTTTCACTTTATCCCGATGTAGCAAAATATCAAATTTTAGGAAGGAAAAATAAAAAGTGAAACACTTATGAGCGTGAATGATCGTTCTATTCTTTAATTTTTATTATTTTATATGTTTTTTAGTAGAACTCTGATTCTAATAAACAGAGCCTTATATTGTTTTTCTAGGCAGATCCCCATAGATGCAACTGTAAGATATGTGGTATTACTGTATTTTTAATGTATTTTTAATGTTAGATCGTATATCAGCCCTAGTCCCATCGTGGTGTATATGGCTGTATGTGAATCTAGACAGCCAATTATCCCAGGGACTGCGCACGGGCATGGGAGATGGAAATGGCAATCGTGTCGTGCAAAAAACTTCCCAGTATATCCATATGTGGGTAAGCACAGACATTGATTGCAAATACTGCTAGACCCACACGACTGTGGTCGGTCCAAACATATATTCCATAGTTGCTGATGAAGAAAAGCCAAAAAATGGAAAGGAGGGGCAGACAAGAGAGAGATAGATAGGACACAATGAAACAGCCAGGGTAACCAGTAGAGGAGGGAGGAGCAGAGAAACGGCAAAGAGGGTGAAGCATAGAGGATAGAGAATAGTGAATAGTAAATAGGAAATAAGAGGGAAATGAAAGGGAAATAAAAAGGGGGGGAAATAAAGACCAGGAGAGGGGAGAGAGGGGACACTCCTTATAACATTTAATCATAATAGTGAGAGATGTCCCACTCAAAGTTTAACCCCTGGTATTCTAGTATTAAGAGAAAAAATCCAGAATAATTCTCGTTTACAAAGCCTCCTGAACTTGTCTCCTCCTCTTATTGAAGTGGTGATTCTCTCTATTCCCTGAATTGACAGGCTTGATGTATCCTTAAAGTGCACATTATTCCAATGTTTGGCTACATTGGTGTTGCGTTCTTTTTCTATGTCATATAGGTGGTCGTATAACCTATCTTTTAGCCTGCGAATGGTTCTACCCACATATTGAATTTTGCAGTGCTCACAGTTAATCACATAAACTATATACCTGGTATTGCAGTTAATGAACTCTTGTATCGAAAAGCTCTTTTCGGTCACATATGAGTGGATGTGTGGACCTGTTTTTATACGGATGCAATATTGGCATCCTTTTACTCCACATGTATAGGTTCCTTTGACCGATGGAACCAATAGGTTTTGTATCGAACAAACTAGGTGACAGTTTATTTCCTAAAGTGGGTGCTCTTCTTGATACGATTTTAATTCCATTGGACAAAATGTCTTCATATGTTTCATCGTTATAAAGTACCGGGAGATACTTTGTAACAATGGATTTTATCTGTTGGAATTCCATGCTATAAGGTGTAGAAAAAATTGGCACATTTTTATAGGGCATGATGATTTGTTCTTTATTTTTATTTTTATTTTTGTTGTCACTGCTGTTCTTATCCTTGTTTTTAATCTTATCCAATAATAGGGAATTTCTCGGTATTCTTTCCACTTTGGACAACGCTTTTGTAATAATTTTTGTTGGATAGCCCCTCTCAATAAATCTTTTAGACATTTCTGCTGCTTCTCTAGTGTAATCCTCGGCTGTGCTACATAGGCGTTTTAGCCTGAGAAATTGGCCAAATGGTATCCCCTCAATGGTGTGTTTGGGGTGGGCGGAATCAGCCCTGAGCAACACATTGCCTGCCGTACTTTTTCTATATAAACCTGTGTTAATGCCACTCTTGTTGCCAGTGAGTTTAACATCCAAAAAGTCTATGGTTGTTCTTTCTAATTTTCCAGTGAATTTTAGATTTAGGCTGTTATCATTAAGATAAGTGAGCCATGTTTCCAAATTGGCATTACCATCCGTGGTAATAAACAGGAGGTCATCTATATAGCGACAGTAAAATAGTGTATCCATACGACGGGGGCTACCATGTCCAAAAATGCGGTAACACACACATACATTTCATTAGTCCACTGTTAATCATCACTATTATTATTATTAACTATACACATATTATATGCATTACATGCACCAGTTAATTTTCTCACATTACACCTTCGTTTACACAATAAACGCATTATCACAGTTTATCTTTTTCTTTTTTTTCTTTTTTTTCTCTGGATTACTTTTTTTGGTTCCCGAGGGATTGTCTCTTTCATTTAAGTTTTAATTCATTTATTTTCTTTTTACTTACCTTTTAAGTGTCACATAGATAATAATTGTCAACCATATACATGCAATGGGGTTTTTCACTCACAATACTTTTCAACACTAATTGATTTTTAATTGGCTTCTAATTGAGGCCTCAGATCACATGAGTACGTGTCTTTTTTTCTATATTAGAGGTGTGATGTTTGTAACGAATTAGCTATGATTAAGCACTGACCTTCAGTGTGAAACATGTAAGCAGTTACCTTGGCTATGCTGTGATGAATTTTGGTGTAATTTTCCATCTTTTTACAATAAAGGCGACCGTCAAAGGTTTTTTGGAGTGCGGCTGTCCATATTTTTTTTTTTTTCCTCTTCATATGCTACGTGCATTGCTGGCACCCACGGTAGTCCTGTCATTACGGATTGTTGGAGTGTATCCACCTGGAGCGGTAAAAATCTCTCTCTCTCTACTTTTAATTGGATTCGGGTACCCACTCCAGGGGTCCCCTAGGAAGTTCCTCCCTCACGGAGCCTTAGTCCGGGACCCTCAGTCCCAGACCTCCATCCAAGTACCTCACCCCAAGCTAAAGGTGCCTGGGATGGAACATGACCTCCGAACGTCCTTTAGGCCTAGGCCTCCTAGGACCTCCGACACGAACCACCGCCCTCAGGCTGAAGGTGCCCGGGACTCGACCCCGTGACAAAGATGGCCGGCCCCTTTATACCCTCCCCCAGCAAGCACGGCAGGTTCCCCGCCCCACCATACAACCGCTGAGAGAGGACAAAAAGGGGTACGGCACACAGCAATGGTTCAACCCCAGCCCAAGGCTACAGCGCCACCTGCTGGGCTGCAGGGAACTGCACATTACTGGTATCTCTGCCAGTTTTAAATACACAGGAAAAGTGCATGCCGGCTACATATATGTGGACAATTATTACACAAGCGTGCCACTTTTTAGTCACTTGTTTGATCATCAGATTGGCGCATGTGGCACCGTGCGTTCTAATCGCCGGGGCTTACCCCAGGGACTTGTAGATTTTCGTCTTAGCCTGGAGGAGAGAGACTGCTTGAAGTGTAATAATTTGCTCGCTGTGAAGTGGAGGGATAATAAGAAAGTTTCCGTTCTTACCTCCCTTCATGCAGACACGACGGTCCAAATTCGTACGGCGACTGGTGTTGTGGAGAAACCCCTCTGTGTCCACGAATTCAACCAAAATATGGGAGTGGTGGACCTTAACGACCAGTTGTTGGCGCCGTATCTAGTTGCCCGTAAGGCCAGACGCTGGTACAAAAAAGCGTCTGTATACTTATTTCAATTTGCTTTGCTGAATGCTTTTGTGCTATACAAAGCTTCAGGACAGAGTGGATCTTTCCATAAATTTCAGGGAGATATTGTCCGAGCCCTCCTGTATCCAGGCGGTGCTGCACCTCACCATCACCAACCAAATGCAGTAAGCCGACTGCATGAGAGGCATTTTCCTTATGTCCTCCAGAGTACCCCTACCCAACGAGCCCCCCAAAGAAAATGTTATGTCTGTAGAAAGCGAGGATTTAGGCGTGACACCCGTTATTATTGTCCACGCTGTCCTGACAATCCTGGTCTTTGCATTGGTGAATGTTTTGAACGCTACCACACACTAGTGCAGTATTAGCGTAGGGTACAGCATTTCACAGACTAAGACACACTTACACAGAGTCTCCCAAGATGCCATCGCATTTTGAGAGACCCAAACCTGTAACCGAACAGTTGAACAGTTACAAAAATAAGTGTTAAAATAAAAACTAAAAAAAACTAAAAAATAGTTGTCGTTTTATTGTTCTCTCCCTCTCTATTCTCTCTCTATTGTTCTGCTCTTTTTTACTGTATTCTATTCTGCAATGTTTTATCATGCTTGCTTTTCAGGTACTGTATATACTCGAGTATAAGCCGACTCGAGTATAAGCCGAGGTACCTACTTTTACCAAAAAAACTGGGAAAATTTATTGACTTGAGTATAAGCCGAGGTGGGGGGGGGTATGTGCCCATTGCCCAACCTTACTGTGCCCATTGGCATCTCACTCTGCCACCTCACTGCCCATTGTCACCTCACTGTGCCCATTGTCGTCTCACTGTGCCCCCTTACTGTGCCCATTGCCATCTCACTGCCCACTGTCACCTCACTGTGCCCCCTTACTGTGTCCATTGCCGCCTCCCTGTGCCCGAGTCAGTACCTCAAAATCTTATAATTCCGCGGCGGCGTCCATTGTTCAAATCTCGCGCCGTTCTCCCTGTCCCTTCCGTAATAGGCGTTTCCAGCAAACACTGTGTTGAGTGTTTGCGCCTATCACGGAGGTCCTCTCATTCGCCGACTCCGTTTCCCAGCAGGCACTGTGTTCAGTGCTCGGCCAATCACGGACGTCGGACAAGAGGACCTCCGTGATAGGCGCAAACACTCATCACAGTGTTTTCTGGAAACGCCTATCGCCGAAGGGACAGGGAGAACGGCGCGAGATTTGAACAATAGACGCCGGCCGCAGAATTTCACGATTTTGAGGTACTGACTCGAGTATAAGCCGAGGGGTATACTTTCAGCCCTAAAAAAATGGCTGAAAAACTCGGCTTATACTCGAGTATATATGGTATGTAATTTTTTTATACTTTACTGTTTACTGTGTTTTATTGTTAATAATTTTTTTGTTTTCAGGTACGTCATTCAGCTGCCGCTCGGATTTATTTATCTTGACAGCAACAGCGTTTACTCCCACGATACATAAAGCCATGACTCCAGTGCTGTAGGAGGTGATTTCACCCCCACAGTTAAAAAAAAAGAGCATATATGCCGAAACATGGGGGCAGCAGGGGCGGAGGAGCGATTTTGCTCCTAATGCCGCATACATACGGTCAAAATTCCGACGGAGGCTTGCCCGTGGAAAAGTCAGACCGTGTGTATGCGGCATAACTTTTTATGCCGCATACATACGGTCGAAATTCAGACGAAGGCTTGCCCGTGGAAAAGTCTGACCGTGTGTACGCGGCATAACTTTTTATGCCGCATACATACGGTCGAAATTCCGACGGAGGCTTGTCCGTGGAAAAGTCAGACCGTGTGTACGCGGCATAACTTTTTTGCCGGAGGATGCCCCCATGCTTCGCCATATATATTTTTTAGGCACAGGTTGCGTTAAAAAATGTTTTATTTTTTACTATGTTTTTTTTTGTATTTGCTTTGCAGGTATGGTGTGGTAAGGTCTTACTGTTATACTGTAATGTTACTTTGTTTTAATGTTAACCATCAGTTGCTTAGCAGGTACACCATTCAGTTGCAGCAGGGATATATTTATCTTGACACCAACAGCGTTTGCTCCCACATTACATAAAGCCGAGACTCCAACGCTGTAGGAGGTGATTTTTACCACCACAGTTAAAAGAAGAGCATATATGCCGAAGCATGGGGGCAGCAGAGGCGGAGGAGCGATTTTGCTCCTAATGCCGCGTACATACGGTCGAAATTCCGACGGAGGCTTGCCCGTGGAAAAGTCAGACCGTGTGTACACGGCATAACTTTTTTGCGGAAGGATGCCCCCATGCTTCGGCATATATAAATGGTGCATGTATAACCATCATTAGAAGTGGGTGGATGAAGGGAGGTATTCTAATGGTGGGCATACCCACCGATCAATCTTTTTTTTTTTTCGTTCAGCCAACAGACTGCATGAAAAAAAAGATTACAATATATGTCCAACAAGGACCAGCAACGTACTGGTATGTTGCTGGACTTTGAATGGTTATACCAGAATGATGCCTGTGGGTTTAGGTATCATCTTGGTATCATTCTTTTCAGCCAGCGGTCGGCTTTCATGTAAAAGCAATCCAAGCGACTAATTAGCCTCTAGACTGCTTTTACAAGGAGTGGGAGGGAATGTCCCCCCCCCCCGGATATAAACAGCACCATTGGGAAAGTAGTCTATCACACCGATCTTGGTGTGATCAGATTCTTTGAGGGCAGAGGAGAGATCTAGGGTCTAGACCCCAATTTTTTTTTAAAAGAGTACCTGTCACTACCTATTGCTATCATAGGGGATATTTACATTCCCTGAGATAACAATAAAAATGATAAAAAATAAATAAATGGAAAATAAAAAATCAAAATAAATAATAAAAAAAAATGCACGCCTGTCGCCCTCTGCTCTTGCGCAAAGGCTAACGCAAGCGTCGGTCTGGCGTCATATGTAAACAGCAATTGCACCATGCATGTGAGGTATCACCGCAAAGGTCAGATCGAGGGCAGTAATTTTAGCAGTAGACCTCCTTTGTAAATCGAATGTGGTAACCTGTAAAGGCTTTTAAAGGCTTTTAAAAATGTATGTAGTTTGTCGCCACTGCGCGTTTGTGCGCAATTTTAAAGAATGTCATGTTTGGTATCCATGTACTCGCCCTAAGATCATCTTTTTTATTTCATCAAAAATTTGGGCAATATAGTGTTTTAGTGCATTAAAATTAAAAAAAGTGTATTTTTTCCCCAAAAAATGCGTTTGAAAAATCGCTGCGCAAATACTGTGTGGGAAAAAAAATGCAATACCCACCATTTTAATCTGTAGGGCCTTTGGTTTAAAAAAATATATAATATTTGGGGGTTCAACATAATTTTCTTGCAAAAAAAAATAATGTTTTCATGTAAACAAAAAGTGTCAGAAAGGGCTTTGTCTTCAAGTGGTTAGAAGAGTGGGTGATGTGTGACATAAGCTTCTAAATGTTGTGCATAAAATGCCAGGACAGTTCAAAACCCCCGCAAATGGCCCCATTTTGGAAAGTAGACACCCCAAGCTATTTGCTGAGAGGCATGTCGAGTCCATGGAATATTTTATATTTTGACACAGGTTGCGGGAAAAAGACAATTTTTTTTTTATTTAATTTTTTTTGCACAAAGTTGTCACTAAATGATATATTGCTCAAAAATGCCATGTGCATATGTGGAATTACACCTCAAAATACATTCTGTTACTTCTCCTGAGTACGGGGATACCACGTGTGAGACATTTTGGGAGCCTAGCCGCGTACAGGACCCCAAAAACCAAGCACTGCCTTCAGGCTTTCTAAGGGTGTAAATTTTTGATTTCACTCCTCACTGCCTATCACTGACACCCCAAGCTATTTGCTGAGAGGTATGGTGAGTATTTTGCAGATCTCGCTTTTTGTCACAAAGTTTTGAAAATTGAAAAAGGAAAAAAAAAATGTTTTCTTTTACTTTCTTCATTTTCAAAAACAAATGAGAGCTGTAAAATACTCACCATGCCTCTCAGCAAATAGCTTGGGGTGACTTCTTTCCAAAATGGGGTCATTTGGGGGGGGGGGGGGGGTTGTGCCATCTGGGCATTCCATGGCCTCCAAAACTGTGATAGGCAGTGAGGAGTGAAATCAAAAATGTACACCCTTAGAAAGCCTGAAGGCGGTGCTTGGTTTTCGGGGGCCCGTACGCGGCTAGGCTCCCAAAAAGTCCCACACATGTGGTATCCCCGTACTCAGGAGAAGCAGCAGAATGTATTTTGGGGTGTAATTCCACATATGCCCATGGCATGTTTGAGCAATATATAATTTAGTGACAACTTTGTGCAAAAAAAAAAGTTTGTCATATTCCCGCAACTTGTGGCAAAATATAAAATATTCCATGGACTCAACACACCTCTCAGAAAATAGCTTGGAGTGTCTACTTTCCAAAATGGGTTCATTTGGGGGGGTTTTGTGCCATCTTGGCATTTTATGGCATTCAAAACTGTCATAGGTAGTGATAGGTAGTGAGGAGTGAAATCAAAAATGTATGCCCTTAGAAATCTTAAAGGCTGGTACTTGGTTTTCGGGGTCCCGTACGCGGCTAGGCTCCCAAAAAGTCCCACACATGTGGTATCCCCGTACTCAGAAGAAGCAGCAGAATGTATTTTGGGGTGTAATTCTACATATGCCAATGGCATGTTTGAGCAATATATCATTTAGTGACAACTTTGTGCAAAAAAAAAAAAAGTTTGTCATTTTCCCGCAACTTGTGGCAAAATATAAAATATTCCATGGACTCAACATGCCTCTCAGCAAATAGCTTTGGGTGTCTACTTTCCAAAATGGGGTCATTTGGGGGGGTTTGTGCCATCTTGGCATTCTTCTGGCCTTCAAAACTGTCATAGGTAGTGTAGCGGGGTCTCCTTTAAGGCCCCGGGACTACGCTACCCAGAACCCCGTTCGGCGCCCAGGGTGCATTTAGCCACCGCAGAGACTCATGGGAGGGGCTATATAAGAAGAGGGGGAAAGTCTGAGGAAGGAGCTGTTTCCAAATACCTCAGCGCCCGCATCCCTACAAGATTGGGGGGACATGACTTGTTTCAACTGCGAAGGGGTTGGCCATGCGGATAAAGTGTGTGCAGTCCAAAGAAAAAAAATATGAATAACCGCAAGCCGCCGGAAAACTTCAGAGGGCCCCGGTGAAGGAGTCAACCGGTGCCCATCATCTCCAGTGAACTCCACACTGAATGCAGAAGCTACTGAGTTCATCCCGTCCAGTCCTTTGTCGGATTCTTGGAAAAATGCCTGTGACGTACTCTCGGAAGAGGATCCAAGAGATTCCATGTACCTCCCTGCTCCGGAGTCAAGTGTTCCTAAACCTATGGAAATTCCCAAGTCGGTTCCAGAAGGGGAACCTGTTTTAGCAGAATTAGAAAACCCAAGAGGACAAAGAATTTGGAGGGCCATAAAGCCTCCCAGGAGATTGACTTACCCACAGATGGGGAGGAGCGCGGAAGACACTGTGGTTACTGCCAGGAGGAGTATGGAAGACCCTAATCCCTCCACTGTTCATTTGGTGGGGGGCAACCCCAACTCACTCTCTGGCACAGTTAGGCAGGACACTAATGATAGTGTGACCTGTGGGCAGGGAAGTTCACCTCCTTGTGTTTGGTGGGAATTTCCTCTGCCAACATCATACGCAACTTTGGCTGATGTTGTGCGTGCTATATTTTGATGTTATCTTTGGGGACCAAAAAGTTTAAGTGGGGGGAGTGTGTAGCGGGGTCTCCTTTAAGGCCCCGGGACTACTCTACCCAGAACCCCGTTCGGCACCCAGGGTGCATTTAGCCACCGCAGAGACTCATGGGAGGGGCTATATAAGAAGAGGGCGAGGCTGAGCTCGGCCTCTTTGGACGCCGCGCTGCAATCAACAGGTCTTCCTGTGCAGATCTGCTGCAGTGCAGGGCCTGAAGCCAGGGCCTTGCACAACTTCCAGAGAGCCTTTCACCCCACTGCGGAGCCTGGGTGACACCTGACTTTGTCGAGTTTGGACATCAGTTGGACCGGAGACCCGACCGTTGCAGACACTGTGTGCGGAGACACAGTAGGTGGAAGTCCCGGACTGGGATCGCGTCCGGAGTGGTGAGCGAGCACCTGCTCATTCATATAAACAGTACTTTGACTAGGCCTAGAGACTGCCTTGGCCCTCCAGGTTCTACTTTACTGTCCCACAGGAGACTAGTGGTGGAACTGAGTTTAGTAGACTCCTGTGAGGGTACATTCTGCCCTTTTCGTTTTTCTACCCTTTGGATTAAAAATTACTGTCCCTGTTGTGCACCACCAGTCAAGTTGCATGCAAAGAAACTGTTCTTCTAGAGACTGAGTTAAAATCTGGATCAGGCCTGATCTGTAGTTAGAGCTTAAGTTGCTGCGCATAGATAGAGATAGCAATACTCGGCGGGTAATCGCCTGTGTTAGATTTTCTGCTGCAGTGCTCTGCAGATATATATGTGTTATGTTTTAACCTTATGCCTTTTACTCAAAGTAAAGAAACGTTATATTTTATCTCTTGCCATCAGTGCGTTGCCTTTATGCAAAGAGGTTACCCATGCAATACAGATAGATTGTGTGCATATACTATTAGATTGTGATACTAGAGAAATCCCTAGACTAACTGTGCCAGAGTGGTTCGGGTAAATTGCCGGGGGTTGGCGGTGCTGTATACAGGGCCCGAAACAAAAATCCAGCGGCTCTCTTAACTGGGGGTAGCGCTACAGTAGTGAGGAGTGAAATCAAAAATGTACGCCCTTAGAAATGCTGAAGGCGGTGCTTAGTTTTCGGGGCCCCGTGTGTGGCTAGGCTCCCAAAAAGTCTCACACATGTGGTATCCCCATACTCAGGAGAAGCAGCTGAATGTATTTTGGGGTGCAATTCCACATATGCTCATGGCATGTTTGAGCAATATATCATTTAGTGACAACTTTGTGCAAAAAAAAAAAAAGTTTGTAATTTTCCCGCAACTTGTGGCAAAATATAAAATATTCAATGGACTCAACATGACTCTCAGAAAATAGCTTGGGGTGTCTACTTTCCAAAATGGGGTCATTTGGGGGGGGGGGGGTTGTGCTATTTTGGCATTTTATGGCCTTCAAAACTGTCACAGGTAGTGAGGAGTGAAATCAAAAATTTGCGCCCTTATGCTGTGTACACACGATCGTTTTTAATGTCATTGAAAAAAATGTAATTTTTCTCGACCAGATTTTTCGTGTTTCCTCTCAAGCCTGCCTTGCCTACACACTATCGTGGAAAAAAATGTTTGAGTAAAGCGTGGTGACGTACAACAAGTACGACGGCACTATAAAGGGGAAGTTCCATTCGGATGGCGCTACCCTTCATGTTAGTAAAGTTTGTTGAGCGACGATTCGCGCTTTTCAGCCTCGTGCTTTTCAGTCCGTTACAGCGTGACGAATGTGCTATCTCCATTACGAACGCTAGTTTTACCAGAATGAGCGCTCCTGTCTCATACTTGATTCTGAGCATGCGCATTTTTTTTCACGCCGGTAAAGCCCACACACGGCCGTTTTTCATGACAAGAAAAACGACGATGTAAAAAACGACGTGAAAAATTAGAGCATGTTCCAATTTTTTCATGGCCGTATTTCTTTTTATGAAAAATGCTCTGAAGCCCACAGACGATCATTTTTAATGACCATTTAAAAAAATGAAATTTTTCTCATCATTAAAAACGGTCGTGTATATGCGGCATTAGAAATCCTGAAGGCGGTGCTTGGTTTTCGGGGCCCCGTACGCGGCTAGGCTCCAAAAAAGTCCCACACATGTGGTATCCCTGTCCTCAGGAGAAGCAGCTAAATGTATTTTGGGGTGCAGTTCCCCATTCTGCCTCTGTTATAGGCGATCGTGGGTCGCCGGCGGAAATCCAGTCCGCCCGAAGCACGGGCATGCACCCGCAGCGTGCAAGAGTGTGCGCTGCCGTTGGTGCGCCACCACCCACTATCGCGCCTGCATGTGCCGTCGTACAGCTACGGCGATTTACGCAGGAGAGCTGAACCCGTGGGGTTTGCAAAGCTGTGGTTTGATGATTGCTTCTAAATCTCACATGTTAGACTTACAACTGCTATGTAATGGTTGAGATAAAAAGGAATGTTCCTGCTAATTCATTCCTGCTGTGTGTGTGACAATGTAGTTTGTGCGCTGCCTTTTGTATTAATTTTGTCTTTTTTTGCTTATGATAATTCTGCCATGTAACTTTTTTGGGGTTTGGGGCGAGGACTTCTGATCACAAAAAAGGTTAGTCATGCTGGTTATTAGCTTGATTTGTATCCCTGTATTTCTAATGTGATTTGTTTATTGGGTATAATTTTTAGTGTCCTACCCTTGTAGATTGTAAGCTCTTTTGAGCAGGGCCCTCCTAACTATTGTCAAATGCTGGAGCATCGTCTCCATGCCTTTTATTTTTTGTTTGGCCCAAGTACATTAATGTAACAAATGTTTATACTAATGATAAAATAAAAAGTTGACAGTTTTTTGCTTTGTTTGACATTTGCAGACTTAAAATCCATATTTTATAAGTGCAAACCCCTTCAAATCTGTATTAAATATAGTTGCATACAAAAGTATTTGGTTGTAAAAGTCCTTCACTAGAAAGTGTAATGAGGGGGAAGAAAAGCCCCAAACAAAAAAAACCCTGCTCCAAAGCTGAAATTCAGGACTCTACTAATTATTTTGTGGACTAGGTAAGCCATGAAATATGTCAACTAAATGTGAATTCTCTCTAAGCACCAAATTAAGCAAAAAAATACCCCAAAAACTTTGTTTAAAAGAAATTGGTGTGGAGTTCCCCCTAAGATCCATACCAGGCCCTTTGGGTCTGGTATGGATTTTAAGGGAAACTCCATGCCAAATAAAAAAAATGGCATGTGGTCCCCCCAAAATTCATACCAGACCCTTATCCGAGCAAGCAGCCTGGCAGGCCAGAAAAAGGGGGGAATGAGCGAGCGCCCCCCTCCTGAACCGTACCAGGCCACATGCCCTGGGGAGGGTGCTTTGGGGTGTTGATGGGGACAAGGACCTCTTCCCGACAACCCTGGCTGGTGGTTGTTGGGGTCTGCCGGCGGGGGGCTTATTAGAATCTGGAATCCTGCCCCCTCATGTGAATGGGTATCGAATTCATTCCATTCACCAAAAAAAGCAGTGAAATGTAAAAAAAAAAAATGCAGTTTTTTGACAAGTCCATCGTTGTAAAAAAGTTCCGAGCCGTCTTCTTCCCCAAGCAGTCTTCTCCTGTCGACATCTTCTCCTGCCGCTGTCTTCTCCTCGAGTCGTCTCTCTATCCGCCGTCTTCTCCATCCACCATCTTCTCCCCTAACCGTCTCTCCTGCCGCCGCCGTCTTCTCCCGCTGCTGTGTTCGTCCGCACTGCCGGTTACCCGCTAATAAAAAGAAAAAAGCAGCGCTTCTTCTGTGGCTGTCTTCCTCCGCTGTGTTGTCCTCTGTTGTGTGGCACATAGAGAACCATGGGGCAGGCTCTCTGGGTGACTTAATCGAATGGCCCCATGGCTATGAAAGAGACACCACACAGTGGGGGACAAGACAGGCACAGAAGAAGAGCGGCTTTTTTTATTAGCGGGTAACCGGCGGCGCAAACGAACACAGCAGTGGGAGAAGACAGCGGCGACAGGAGAGATGGCTCGGGGAGAAGATAGTGGATGGAGAATGCAGCAGGAGAGACAGCGGCAGGAGAAGGCGGCTCTGGGAAGAAGATGGCTTGGAGCTATTTTACAATAAAGGACTTGTCAAAAACTGGCTATTTTTTTTTTACATTTCACTGCTTTTTTTGGTGAATGGGTAGGCGTACGATGTACCCGATACCCATTCACATAGGGGGGCCAGGATCTGGGGGCCCCCTTGTTGAAGGGGACTTCCAGATTCTGATAAGCCCCCTGCCCGCAACCATCCAGGGTTGTCGGAAAGAGGCCCTTGTCCCCATCAACATGGGTACAATTTGCTTTGGGGAGGACCCCAAAGCACCCTCCCCATGTTGAGGGCATGTGGCCTGGTACAGTTTAGGTGGGGGGCGCTTGCTCGTCCCCCCCTATCCTAACCTCCCGGCTGCATGCTCGGATAAGGGTCTGGTATGGATATTGGGGGGACCCCATGCCAATTTACTTATTTTTTTTAATTTTGGTATGGAGGTCCCCTTAAAATATATACTAGACCCAGAGGGCCTGGTATGGATTTTTGGGGGACCACACGCCATTTTTTTCGCGTTTTTTTTTTGGGCACGTTTTTTTATTTTTTATTCACTCTGCTGACAGCCACAGGACTCATCGGTTGTTAATTACACGGCGGCCGGCTTTCCGGTCCCTTGCTTAGCAACCAGCTATATACTGTGAAAATAAAAGTTTACATCCTAATCAGCAGCATAAGCTTACAATAGGCGAATGCCTAATAGCCAATGCCGTATGAGCATGGTTGTTACCATAATATTGATGCCTCAAATGCAAAAGATTATTGTATAGAATGAAAATAATCAAACATTAGTAATAGTATTTTTGATGTATGATAGTGCTCAGCTCCGTAGCATAGTGGTATGCCCTCCTCTTTTCAAAGGTTCAAGCCATGGATTGGAATCCCACCAATGGTATCACCTCCTGAAAACGTGCATTGTACTCAGCAACTAATGCTGAGCAGCCAGCAGTTTGGTTTATTCGATCATTTTAACTCTTCAAATGCATGCAATGTATGTAATTATTTAATAATATTATGGTGTGGAATTCCAAAAATCCAGCTATTCAAAAATCAAGAAAAAAACTTTGGGTCTGGTATGGACTTTACAGGGAACCCCACGCCAAAATTCAAAAGAATTGATGTGGGTCCCCCCCATATTCCATACCAGACCCTTATCTGAGCATGCAGCCTGGAGGTCAGGAAAGGGGGGGTGCGAGCGAGCGCCCTCCTCCTGAACCATACCAGGCCACATGCCCTCAACATGGGGAGAGTGCTTTGGTGTCCCCCCCAAAGCACCTTGTCCCCATGATGATGGGGACAAGAGCCTCTTCCTGACAACCCTGGCCAGTGGTTTTCAGGGTCTGCGGGTGGGGGGCTTATCGAAATCTGGAAGCCTCCTTTAACAAGGGGACCCCCAGATCCCCCCCAAAGGGGGATTTTTTTCTATATTGCCGGGAGCCAGCAATACATTACAGCCGCAAGCAATTAAAATACATTTTTTTATTTTAGAATTGTCATTTTGCTGTGGCACTGTTATACACATCGGTCAGATGCTCCACTTTACAGGCAGACTAAAGGGACCCCCCAGGCACGATATCTAAAGGATTTTTTTCATTTTTATTGTTTCACCTTAAGCATTGATAAAAATCATTGCTTCTATAAAAATGGCCATTGAAAAAAAAATAATTCAATTGATACATGTCCCTTGGGGCAGTACCCAGGCCCCCATTCACTTTTTATGGCAAATACCTTTCATACAAGCCTTTAGTGAGGACTTTGGATTTTGCAGGTTCGAGCTCCATTGACTTCACCTATTGCCGCATATGCCGATCTGACAGGCATGTTCACCGGTAATAGTGCGATTACCATTTGCATGTCTGCCCAGTTTCTGAGAGTTGAAGTCCTAATTGGCTTTAATTGGGTGCTATTTTCATGGACTGCAGGATTGCATATTGGTGCTATAGTAAATGACCCCCATAGTAAAATTGGTTTTGAGAGTATTTTCGCACCAGTGCTATAATGAATACCGTTTTAGCGCTAAAGCAGTCTATTTCAGTGTATTAGTGTACGTTTAACGCAGTAAATTTCAGTGCATGTTTAGCGGAGTATATTTCAGTGCGTTACTGTATGTTTAATGCAGTATATTTTAGTGCGTTATGTTTGACACAATATATTTCAGTGTGTTTGTGCGCATTTAACGCAGTATATTTCAATACGTTACTGCACGTTTAACGCGTATATTTCGGTGTGTTGGTGCACGTTTAACACAGTATATTTCAGTGCGTTAGTCCACGTTTAACAGTATATTTCAGTGCGATACTGCACGTTTAACACACAATATTTCTGAGCATTAGTGCACTTTTAACAACAGAGATCCAACTGGTTTAACCTTCTATGCTATTGACACTATTAATAGACCATGGAGGGGTGCCAATATGGCCCAAAAGATATCCTAGAACGAAACTAAATGGATCTTTGAGTTACAAACTAACACCATTGGGGTTGAATGTGGAGCTAGACTTAAACTGCTTCATCACAGATTATTAATATTAAGTTTAAATTTAAATTTTTAATCCTAATTTAATTATTCATTGATTAATATTATAGAGGTGGACTCATCTCCACCTCTATCAAAATATCAAATTATTTTAGTGCTTTTACCAATACACAACAAGATGTGTAACTTTTTATTTTCACACATATAAATTTTTGCTGTTGAGACATTTTTGCCACAACATCTTACATCTTTTTATATGTAGTAGCACTGGGTCAACATGTTAACCAAGTAATATTTAAGGTGCCTTAAAGTGGATGTAAACCCACTCTCATCCTTTCTAAACTACTGCCATAGTGCTGATCTATAAGGATATAGATGCCTCCTGCATGTATCCTTATCTGTCAAATGTCTCCCCTCTGTCTGTAATGAGACCTGGAAAACTGCAGATTCTGTGGATGGATCTGTTGTCTGGAGCTCGGTGGGTGGAGTCGTGATGTCAGTAGATTCCCCGCCCACCTCTACACTCCCCTTGTCAACATGCATTTTATCCTGTGTATTCCTTCTGCTATGATCACTAACATCCAGAAAAGTAACCACAAGACTTCAGAAAAGGAGTGGGGGTGGGAATTAAAAAATAATGCCTGTCTAAAGCTAGTGCACGAGATATGTAAATAACCTGTCACTCAAAGCAAGGGGGCGGAATGGACAAAGGTAACTCTGTTTGTCCGTTTCATCTCACTGAACAATAAAAGAGGATTGCTCAGAGCTGGATTAACTCTTTGTGGCAAGACCTGGCACAAATTATAGGAAATCTTATACACTACATTGTGACCGCAAAAAAAAAGAAAAAGAAAAAAGGTTTTTGGGTTTACATCCACTTTTAATCAGCCCTTATTAATATTATTCACAAATATTTTTGGAATATATTTTTTTATAAATATTTTCCTCTTTTTACTTCTTCAGCAGAGTTTAATTAACTTATTACACCACTAGAGGGCTTATGTTAACTAAACACATTGAGTAATTATCAGCTCGAAAGTGTGTCTCATGTCAGAGGGGGCGTGACCGGATGTAGAGGAGCGAGGTGAGAGGTTGTAGCAGCACGGACCACACACCCGCTCCCATGCTATACGCCGTTTGAGCCGTTTGAACTACCCTGCATGGAGGAGGAGGAGGAGGGGGGGCCGTAAGCATACCGAACATCCAGCTACTGTAGAGCGGCAACTATTACAGTTATCTGAGCCGCCTGGACTGCCCTGTGTGGAGGAGGAGGGGGGCCATAAGGTGGAGAAATCGGATACTTGGCCGCTGCAACTACCGCTGCAACTACCTCACGCTGTCTGCGCTGTCTGAACTGTCCTGTATGGAGGAGGAGGAGGGGGGCCCTAAGGTGGAGATACCGGACATCCAGACGCCGCAACTCAGCAACTCAGCAACACAGCGGTAAGACAGTTCATGCTAGGGAATGTATGCTTTTTATAAAACATCTTATCAAAACCTGATAGACTGACTGTGCCACTGTTCTTACGGAGGAGCGGACGGTTGAGGACTGTGGAGGAAGGAGAGTGCATGATCTGGCTTCTCCTGCTGGTAGATTCCTTTTTTTTTTTTTTGCTTGGGATTTTTTTTTTTTGTGTTTGGCCGTTTGACTGTCCCCTCTTATCAGCTGGAGCCAGAGCCGGGTCAGGCATTTGGGACACTGAAAGTAGTACTGGGAGCAAGTTGTTGGAGTCAGTGCAAACCGTGTACTCAGAGACACTTTGTATACCAACAGGTGCCGGGGACTATTGAAACTGAGACAGGAAGGAGCGATGTAAATGTCTCTTAGATGCACTACAATCCTGTATAGGAAAGACTGCTATACTTGCTGTGCTTGTTATACTTGCTGTCCCTACCCTGAAGCTGCTCTGGTTTAGCATTTAGTATTTAGAGCCCCCATAGGGATCTGTGACATTGGCATTTTACATTGTAAAGCTCTATACCCAGTCTCCAGACACATGCGATAGTGAGATTTGGGGGCAAAGCTATGTAACCCGGTTGCCGGGAAATTGCAGAAACAAGAGCATCTGATCTGAAAGTTACGGAGGAAGCAAAAAGCTATACAGCCTCACAGCCCACAGCCTTAATAATAACTGGAGGACAATGCCGGGCACCCTGTCGGTAATGACAAGGGGGAAAAAAGGAGAGGAAGTCGCCTCTCAAGAGAGAACCAGTGCAGGTGGTGGGGAACAGATGCATATACAGTCACAGCCACAGGTACAAATACAAGCAACACAAGGAACTAAGGCAAGTCAGGCCGTGGCGGCAGCTGCGGCGGCTAAATTGGAAAAGTTTGCACATACGGCAGGCCATACAGCGGGCCAGACACCTAAAAAAGCACAGGGGGAGCAGCAATCCACTACTCAGAGGAGAAGCCAGGGAAAGGTACTAACAACGGATAGATCAGCAGCTACGGCCAGTAATACGGGGACAGGGAAAAAAACACAGAAATGTAGAGTCGATTACAGAACAGGCGAAAGAGGATGAACCATCTATGAGAGAGATTCTCCAAGCAGTCAACAACTGTAAGTCTTCACTAATTGAAATATTTGGTCAACTAAAAGATATAAAAAGAGGACATGACAGTGCTTAAGCAAGATGTGCAGGGGATTGGGGAATGGACGTCTGCTTTAGAGGGGAGACTTAGTCAGGTAGAAGATGACGTTGATCCACTGAAAAATGAGATAAAAGTAATGCGGGAACAGCTAAACATGTGTCTTAATAAGATGGATGACATGGAGAATAGATTACGCAGGAAAAATATTAGGGTACTAGGTTTCCCCCCAAAAAAAGTGAAGGTAACAATCCCACAGAATTTATGGAAGACTGGCTTGGAGAAATGAAGGAAGGTAGGTGACTCCGCGCAAAAGGACTTCAAACACAACGTAGTAGTCAGAGCTGCTGCCTCTACTTATTGCTGCCTCCTAATTCGGGCGGAGTCACGTCGCTTCATCACTTCCTGAACCTTGGATCGCTCTTCACTGGCCAAGCGCCATTTTAATGCTTTTTATTGTCTAATACTATGTGAGTACCCTTTTTCCCGATATATCAATAAACCAATTTTTTTACGGGTTCACACTATGGGTATGCTTTTTTCCTTTCCATAACCCTCACCTTCTCGGAGAACCACAAGGGACCAAAGGAGCCACCCTGGATTCCTGAGATTGCTACACAGTGGCATATACTGTGACTGCACCATACCCACTGAGGGTATGAAGAATCTGGTGAGTGCAACATCATAAACAATCACGGATAATCACATTCACGGCACAGGCTACTAGAACAAGCACTGCAGCAAAGTCACCAATTTATTCTGTCACTATATTCTGGATTGTCACCATTGATCTTCACTTCATTTTATCAACACTTTTTTCTAACTGTTTGGGACCGAGTATAATTCCAGTTGGGTTTAGTAAACACCCGGCCGAGACAACATCCCAATCCATTGTAATTCATTGTTTTTTACTTTGTTTACACTGCATCTCTTACAGCACCACATTGGTAGCATCAATTTACTTCACAGCACTTCCAATAGCTAATCCTCTGCTAGTAAACACCCGGCCGAGCCGGAATTGGAAAATTCATATTACTTATTTATTTCAACTAATTAATGTATTCCTACTAAATCCTTCACTCACTTTACGTCCATTATCACTATCACCTTCTGAAGGCTATTGCTAAAGCCAAGTAAACACCTGGCAGAGACACCCCACTTTATTTACTTATTTCATTTATTTATTTGATTTTTACATTCTATGTGTGGTCCCACTTAGGTTCTGATTATATCAGAGAGAACCCCCTTTGTGTTTCTCATTTGTAGACCTATTATTACCAATATCTGGCTCCCAGCAGATTGGCTTGGAGAAATAGTTGGTAAAGACTGCCTATCAAAATTTTTTGCAATTGAGCGAGCTCACAGAGCCCCTTCTAGGAATCCTGCCCCAGGAGGCCAGCCCAGGCCCATCCTCATCAAACTGCTCCATTTTAGGGACAAGATTACAATCCTACGAAAGGCAAGAGAAATGGGGGAGATACAATATAAGGGTGTGAGAATTTCAATCTATCCAGACTTTTCCCCGAAACTACAGAGACAAAGGTCAAAATTTGCGGACTGTAAGCGTAGGCTACAATACAATAAACTTAAATAAGCAATGTTCTACCCAGCACGCCTACGGATAACGGATAATAGGGAACATATCTTTTTCAACACACCTGCAGAAGTGACACTATGGTTGGATGGGAGAGATGGGAAGGATGGTGGGGAACGGGGTAGAGGGGCAGAGGGAAAGGGATAATAAGAGAAAGTAAAGGATAACGTTTTGATTCCTTGTGCCACTTACCACCTGGACATTTCTCCCTCATCCCCCTCCCTTTTTTTTTTTTTTTGACGGCCAGGATATAGGGGAGCGGGTGGTGGGGGGAAGTGCTGTAATATGGTCATATGTGAATGTGTTTTTTTTTTCTTTGATTAGCACTTTGTGTGAAGGGGAAAAGGAAGTATATAAATATAAAATGGATGAAACTGAAAATATGGGGAAACACAGTGAAAGAAACAATAGCACTAAGCACCTTAAAGGGAAGACACGGTCACTTTAGAAGCCCTCAATATAGGCCCAAAGGAGGGCAGGGAGGAGGGGGGGGAGGGGGAGGGAGCAAGGGAGGGACAAAGGTACGAATAGGAAGTATGAATGGGTGAATCCACCAAACACAAAATATGATTTCTTGAAGGGAAATAAAAATATGAGAATTAAATGGAAAACACGTTTGAGGCACAGATACACAATATGTTAAATACACTGATAAGTTTGAATAATGACCAATAAACAGGACAAAGGAATCCTTCCAAACCAGATTAGGAGAATTAAGGTACGTTCCTGGAACATCCGAGGGGTAAGGGATCCAGCTAAAAGAAGAACAATTTATTCGATGGCAGAAATGGATAATATTGGGATACTGTGTCTGCAGGAGACGCATCTAGAAAATGACACCATTAATTTATTAAAACATAGAAAATACCAAACTCAATACCATGCCACTCACACCTCGTACTCAAGGGGAGTGAGCGTGTTGGTTAATTCTGGAATTATGTTCTCCTGCAGGCAGAGTAAGGTGGATGAAAAGGGGCGGTTCATTTTCCTTTTCTGTCAGATAGAGATGAGAGAGTATGTGCTGGCTAACGTTTATATCCACCCACCATTTGGCACCGAGATCCTGGAAAGGTTGATGGATTTTACCGTAGACAAGGAAGGGGTACCGGTTATAGTGACAGGAGACTTCAATATGACCATGAATATAGAGGTGGATAGGTTCCCCCCCGGGGTCTCCTCGGGCCGCACGCCTGTCAGCCCCCTCCTCCACTTTTGTGGAGAGACGGGGCTGGTGGGCGTGTGGCGGGAGAGACACCCGGATGAAAAGCAGTTCTCTTGTCACTCAAAGACACATGTAACTCTATCTAGGATAGATCTGGTGCTCTGTAATGAAGAGGCTTTGAGTGTGATAGGGGAGGTGAAATATGAGCCGAGAAGCATATCGGATCATGCACCAGTAACTTTTGAGATAAATATAAGAAGGTTAGGGATGAGCTCGGTGTTCGAGTTGAACATACGTTCGACTCGAACATCGGCTGTTCGATCGTTCGACGAAGATCGAACGATTTGGGCCGTTCGCGCCAAATTCGAGTGACGGGAACGGCCCACAATACACTGCGCCATCGCAGTGCAATCCCGGCGCTGTGATTGGCCAAGCATGCACTGTGACCCCGCATGCTTGGCCAATCACAGCGCCGGCAGCTAGGAGAGCCATAATTGCCCACAGGAAGCTTGCCTGTGGCCAATTATAGCTCAGGGTGTTTAGCACACGCCCCACACTATAAAAGGCCGCCAGAGCGGCGGCCTTGTGTAGTGTGTTCCGGCGCAGGGAAAAAGAAGGATAGGCAGGGACAGTGTCATTGCTATTCTTTGCTAAACCTTGTGTGTAGGGAGACAGAAGGATAGGCAGGGAGAGTGTCAGTGTCATATTCTTTGCTAAACCTTGTGTGCAGTGAGAGAGAAGGATAGGCAGGGGACAGTGTCAGTGTCATATTCTTTGCTAAACCTTGTGTGCAGGGAGAGAGAAGGATAGGCAGGGAGAGTGTCAGTGTCATATTCTTTGCTAAACCTTGTGTGCAGGGAGAGAGAAGGGTAGGCAGGGAGAGTGTCAGTGTCATATTCTTTGCTAAACCTTGTGTGCAGGGAGAGAGAAGGATAGGCAGGGGACAGTGTCAGTGTCATATTCTTTGCTAAACCTTGTGTGCAGGGAGAGAGAAGGATAGGCAGGGAGAGTGTCAGTGTCATATTCTTTGCTAAACCTTGTGTGCAGGGAGAGAGAAGGATAGGCAGGGGACAGTGTCAGTGTCATTGTTGCTAAGCCTCCTGCACAGTATACACCTGAAGCTAGCCCGTATTGCTGTGTTTTCCTGGTGTGTTACACTAACAGGCATTTGCAGCACTTACAGCAGGCGTAGTGTGATTCCTGCAAAATATACACCTGAAGCTAGCCCGTATTGCTGTGTTTTCCTGGTGTGTTACACTAACAGGCATTTGCAGCACTTACAGCAGGCATAGTGTGATTCCTGCAAAATATACTCCTGAAGCTAGGCCTTATTGCTGTGTTTTCCTAGTGTGTTACACTAACAGGCATTTGCAGCACTTACAGCAGGCGTAGTGTGATTCCTGCAATATATACACCTGAAGCTACCCCTTATTGCTGGTTTTCCCATCTCCCTGCAGGCCATTAGAATGTCTGAAAGGCAAACAAGGAGAGGCAGACAGTCAGGAGGCAATAAAAGAGAGCAAGCAGGCTCTGTGTCTAGAGACAACAGTGCTGGTCGTGGACGCGGTGCATCGTCATCAGCACGTGGCCATGGGACACGCTTGTCCTTCTTTTCGTCAGCTGGACGTGTTGAGCCACATCATGCCGAAGACTTGGTAGAGTGGATGACCAAGCCCTCCTCATCCTCCTCATCCTCTCTCACCCAGGCTCAGGGTACTGGCAAAGCAGCTGCCAAAGCGTCCTCTTCCCTGGTATCAATGTCATCATCAGTCACTCCTTCCCTAGACCCACCATGTCCTCCTGAGGAGTCCCCGGAACTGTTTGAGCACAGTGTTGGGTACATGCTCCAGGAGGATGCCCAGCGTTTCGAAGGGTTTGATGATGATACCCAGCTAGAGGAAGGCAGTAGCGTGAGAGCAGAGAGAGGGGATGCTCAAGAAGGACACCAATCTGGCAGTCATGTTCCAGCAGCTGCAGCATACTGCCAGATTGGCTCCAGTGATGAGGAGGGAGGGGATGATGAGGTCACTGACTCCACGTGGGTGCCTAATAGGAGAGAGGAGGATGAGGAGGAGGCACATCTCCAATGAGGCAGGATGCCCTCGGGGGGCCAGCGTAAGGGCAGCACACCGACTGAATCACACCGCTGAGCTCCGCCTGTGCAGGGCGCTGCCTCTGCCCGTTATTCAAAAAGTTCTTTGGTGTGGGCCTTTTTTGAGTCGAGTGCATCAGATCGCACAGCTGCTGTTTGCAACATTTGTACTCAGAGTCTCAGGTACGTGCGGGAAATGACCGAGGGGAAAACAGGGAAAGTGACCTGGGGTGTGCCGGGGTCACATGGTCGGTATGCCTAAAAGGGGGCATACCCAAGTAAAAGTAAAGGAGAAGAAATAACAAGAAAAAAGGGGAAGGGTGGGTGGGGCATGAGAGAAATGTCGACAGGCAAGGTGGAGAGAGGGCGGGTTTAAATACCTTCCGACTCCTCCTACAAATTCAGGCAGACCTGCGGTCCCGCCTTCTAACTTGTACTCGGAGTCTCAGGTACGTGCGGGAAATGACCGAGGGGAAAACAGGGAAAGTGACCTGGGGTGTGCTGGGGTCACATGGTCGGTATGCCTAAAAGGGGGCAAAAATAAGACAGTAGGATGAGCTCGCAAAGAGACTGAAATGAAAGTAACCGTATGCAACCTCGAGCAGTCAAAACAAGAAAGCCTGTGATAACTTGACATGTGGATCCGGAACATGTCCGGAAATGAATGCTGAACCCCACCAACCCAACTCCTCAACAACGTGAATACGAACCCCCTGGCGAGAAGCAGAAGACACTGCACCTAACCTGAAAGCACAGCCGGCGAGAGCACAAGGAGCAACCCTGGTTTAGGCAGCAGGGAACAGCAACGTGTCATGTACCGAGCTAGTGAAGAAGAGCGCACCAGGGAAAGGTAATTGGCCCATCCCCGGGCACGTCCGCAGATGCCATTACGAGACGACCCAAGACTGATCGAGCACCAGCTTGTAGGATCGCTTGAGCTGAAAGTGCCAAAAAACAAAACAAAACTAAAAGAAAATGAAAGCACGTAGACATCGAATGTACGTGACAAAAAGAAAACAGGATACCAAGGTGGAAAAGCCTGGAAGGTATCCCTGACCGTGTCATGAGCATCCTAGGCTAAAATTGAAAATGACTTGTTGATCAAACTTCAGCGACGTCCATTCCCGTAGATCAGCAGGACCCCGTTTGGACACTAAAATGAGGAAGAAACTGTCCCGACAGTGGAAAACTACCTAACAGCCTACTACATGGGAAAGCATCCAGCCGAGTGCCAGTGCGCAGGTATCCAACGTCTGCCCTAGGACCAAGACCCTTCCACCTAACCCTATGCCACTGCCAGAGAGACGGCCGAAACGGGAGTTTGCAAGGAGGGCGAGCTCTTATGTACAGAACCCTAACCGGAGAAGGACGGATGGCGTCAAAGTCTTCGACATCCACTGCCCGTGACATGACCTCTGCAAACAAGAACACCGTTAAAACAAGAAATAACCAACAAACCCTAAGACACAGGAAAACCCCTTCCTACCCTAACCGCTACCTATGCAGGTGACCGTGATTAAAAGACGCAGTAGCGTCGTGTATAGCCATAAGACCTAACCGTGAAGACATGACCCTGACATGTATACAAGACAATGAAATGTAGGTAAGTGCAGGACTAATGGTGACAGTCTCGGGAGTAACGAGATAGGAATACTGCCTTGGTGTGACGTAGCAAAACCTACAATGTGAAGAATGAACCAATGTACTGACAACACAAGGTATGAGCAGGACTGAGAATGTGACAAACCCAAGAATTGCACAGGCCGAGCAACCTGAGGCGTAGCAGGCGAATTAACAACGTACACTCAGGCCTGATGAACCTGAAGACGTGTCAGGCCTTTAAATGAGAAAAGAAATGCCCAGATGCATGAAATGAAATGCCCAGATGCATGAAATGTATGTGAAATGTATGAGAAACGGATGAGGAGACCTGCCACCATACAAGCCAACTAGAAACGTTCATCTCAATCCGTAAGCACCCATAAACGTGATGGGTGACCCCCCCCCCCCCCCAGCAGTGAAACGCCATGAATCAAATATGAACATACCAGCGCTACCAACTAGGAAAACATCATGACTGACCTTCAAGAGAAATGTAAAATCGCATGAGAAACATAAAATTGCATGAGAAAACATAAACACATGTAGCGATACCCTCAACTAAGAGGGCCGCAGATTTGGCTTGGGCCCTGAATACAGCTCCGCCAACCCCCGGCAATCTACTCAACCCTTTCTGGCACAGTTAGTCTAGGGGTATACACATTTAATACTTATACTCTATGAGAGACTCAGACACAAAATAGTTGTAAAGGAATAACAGATTTTACTTTCGGCTATGCAAAGAGAATGAACAGTGATGACAACTTAACCCAGATTATATGCAGAGCCCTGCAATATCAGTCACACTACACCATAGAGAAGAGGGGGGGGTGGATGAGGAAACGCCACGTGGGGCGACTGTTAACTAGGCGCCCTGTGGCACAATAACCAAACTGGGTACCTAATGAATCAGGCCTGATTCCTAATTCTAAAACTCAGTCCTGTATGGATGATGGATTCTTCACCGGCAATCTGTAGAGGTGGTGCACATAAGAATAAACAATATTTGTAATCCAAGAAAGGGGAAAGTTGATAACTGGCAACACTTCACTAGAGATCCTCTGGATCAGTCCTGCTGTGGATCTCCAGTGAGAGTCTTTAACATGAGGTAGTAGGCCTCGGCAGTCTATAGGCACAGTACTATCAAACAGGTTATGGAATGAGCTTGCGCTCGCTCACCCACCGGACGCGATCTCCGTCCGGGACTTCCACCGGCTGTGTCCTCACTCGCCCACAGCGGTCGCTGCGATCGGGTCCCCGATCCAATCTAGGCTGTAAGTAGAGATGTCGGATGCCACCCAGGCTCGCAGTGGGGTGGAAGGCTCCTTGGTCAGCTCTGGAAAGGCCCCAGGCTTCGGGCCTTACCCAGCGCAGGTCCACACAGGTGTATCAGTCTCTGCCGTCCCGTGTCCAAAGAGGCCGAGCCAGGCCTCGCCCCTTCCTTATATCTCCGCACCCATGAGTCTCTGGGGCAGAAGCAAAACATCCTGGGAACCAGTGGGGTTCTGGGAACAGTAGTTCAAGAGTCTTTAAAGGAACCCCGCTACACACATAAGAACTCAAACATATGTGAACTGTAACGCCGAGCGCTCCGGGTGTCCCATCCTTCCCGGAGCGCTCACGGCGTCGGTCCCCCTGCAGCGCCCCGGTCAGCCCTCCTGGCCGTGGCCGCCGCTCTGTCACTGGCGGGGATGCGATCCACACGGCGGCACATCTCCGTCCGCGGATCGCATCCCATCCTACTCACCTTCCCCCTCCTGCTCCTTCCCGGCGCGCGCGGTCCCGCTGCGCTCTAGGGCGTGCGCGCGCCGGCCTTCTAAGATTTAAAGGGCCAGTGCACCATTGATTGGTGCCTGGCCCAATTACTGTGTGCACACCCAAAACATATTTAAACCCACTTCCCCTTCCTGTCCTTGCCGGATCTTGTTGTCTTAGTACCCTGTGGAAGCGTTTTGTGAGTTGCCTTGCCTGTGTATCTGACCTGCTGCCATTGTCTCTGACTACAAACCATTGCCGCCTGCCCTGACCCTCTGCTACGTCTGACCTTGCCTCTGCCTAGTCCTTTTGTACCGCGCCTATCTCAGCCGCCAGAGAGGTGGAGTCGCTACTGGAGGACACGACCTGGTTGCTACTGCCGCAGCAAGTCCATCCCGCTTTGCGGCGGGCTCTGGTGAAAACCGATAGCTGCTTAGAACCGGTCCCTCAGTACGACCCGTGCCATACCCTCTCTGGTACAGAGGATCCACCTCCTGTATTCCCACTAGCCGTCAGTCCGGCTCGTGACAGTAGATCCGGCCATGGATCCCGCTGACCTTTCAGCTGCCCAGTCTCGCTGATCTCACTACCGTGGTTGCCCAGCGGTCGCAATTGATTGCCCAACAAGAGCAGCAGCTGTCGCAGTTGACCGCCATGATCCAGCAGCGTCTGCCGCCACAAGCTCCAGCATCTTCCCCTCCCCGAGCTGCCGCTACTACCTCGAAGATCCGCTTGTCTCTTCCGGAGAAATTTGACGGGGATCCTAGGAGGTGCCAGGGATTCTTGTCCCAATGTTCCCTGCATCTTGAGATGATGTCAGACCAGTTTTCCACAGAACGGTCTAAGGTGGCATTCGTGGTCTGTCTGTTGTCTGGGAAGGCCTTGGCCTGGGCCACGCCACTCTGGGACTGCAATGACCCTGCTACAGCCACCGTTCAGTCCTTCCTCGCTGAGGTTCGTAGCATTTTTGAAGAACCAGGCCGAGCCTCATCCGCTGAAACCGCCCTGCTTAACCTTGTCCAAGGAAACTCCTCTGTGGGCGAATATGCCATACAGTTCCGCACACTGGCCTCAGAGCTAGCCTGGAATAATGAGGCTCTCTGCGCGACCTTCAAGAAAGGTTTATCCAGCCACATCAAGGATTGTCTGGCCGCACGAGAGATACCCTCCTCCCTGACGGAGCTCATCCACTTAGCTACCCGCATTGACATATGCTACGTTGAAAGACGCCAAGAGCTTCGCCAGGAGAAAGATCTTGTTCGCACCAGGCGTTATCCGCGCCTGGCTCCTCTCTTCCTGAATCCAACTAATCCTGATACTATGCCTTCCGTCGAGGAGGCCATGCAGGTGGACCGATCTCGCCTGACCCTACAAGAGAGGACTCGCCGTAGGAATGAGAACTTATGCCTTTATTGTGCGAGCTCTGAACATTTCCTAAAGGACTGCCCTATTCGTCCTCTACGTCAGGGAAACGCCCGCACCTAGTGAACGTGGGAGAGGCGTTACTAGGTGTGAATTCTTCCTCTCCACGTCTGATTATTCCTGTGCGGATTTCCCCTTCTGCTGGCTCCCCCTTCTCTGCGGTGGCCTTCCTGGACTCTGGTTCTGCAGGAAACTTTATTGAAGCCTCTTTCATCAACAGGTTCAACGTTCCTGTTATCCGTCTCATCAAACCCTTCTTCATTTCCTCTGTAAATGGAGAGAATCTGGATTGTACCGTGCGTTACCGCACCGAACCCCTGCTCATGTTCGTTGGTGTTCTTCACCAAGAAAAAATTGAATTCTTTGTTTTGCCGAACTGTACTTCTGACATCCTTCTTGGCCTACCCTGGCTCCAGCGCCACTCTCCTACCCTCGACTGGACCACTGGGGACATCAAATCCTGGGGCTACTCCTGCCACAAGCATTGTCTTAAGTCTGTAACCCCCAGTCAAGTTCCCATCGCTACTCCTTTGCCCGGCCTTCCCAAGGCCTATCAGGACTTTTCTGATGTCTTTTGCAAAAAACAGGCGGAGGTCTTACCACCACATAGACCCTACGACTGCCCCATTGACTTGCTCCCAGGTACTACACCACCCCGTGGCAGAATTTACCCTCTCTCCTCTCCTGAAACCAAGGCCATGACTGATTACATACAGGAGAACCTCAAGAGAGTTTTTATTAGGAAATCATCTTCTCCAGCCGGAGCGGGGTTCTTCTTCGTTGCCAAGAAGGACGGATCACTACGCCCTTGCATAGACTATCGTGGTCTCAATAAAATCACTATTAAAAATCGCTACCCTCTGCCTCTCATCTCGGAGCTCTTTGACCGTCTGCGCGGAGCAAAAGTTTTTTCGAAATTGGACCTCAGGGGCGCTTATAACCTCATCAGAATCCGTGAAGGAGATGAATGGAAAACCGCATTTAACACCAGAGATGGTCACTTTGAATATCTCGTCATGCCTTTCGGACTTTGCAACGCTCCTGTAGTCTTTCAGGATTTTGTCAATGAAATCTTTCGAGACTTACTGTATACCTGTGTGGCTGTCTATCTTGACGACATCCTAATCTTCTCTACCAACCTTGAGGAACATCGGCTCCATGTCCGTCAAGTGCTCCAGTGCCTCCGCGTAAATCATCTTTACGCTAAATTTGAAAAATGCCTTTTTGAGCGCAGCAGCCTTCCTTTCCTAGGTTATCTGGTCACAGGACAAGACCTTCAAATGGACCCTGACAAGCTCTCCGCAGTCTTGGATTGGCCACGCCCCTCTGGACTCCGTGCTATCCAACGCTTCCTTGGATTCGCCAACTACTATCGTCAGTTCATACCCCACTTCTCCACCATCTTTGCTCCTATAGGGGCACTGACTAAGAAAAACGCGAATCCAAGGTCCTGGCCGCCTCAAGCGGAAGAAGCCTTTACTCGCCTTAAGACCGCCTTCTCCTCTGCACCTGTCCTGTCTCGACCAGACCCCACAAAGCCGTTCTTCCTTGAAGTTGACGCCTCCTCGGTAGGAGCCGGAGCTGTTCTTCTTCAAAAAAACGCTAAAGGAAGAAACGTCACGTGTGTTTTTTTCTCTAAAACCTTCTCCCCTCCTGAAAAAACCGATTCCATAGGTGACCGTGAACTGTTGGCCATCAAGCTGGCATTAGAAGAGTGGAGACATCTCCTGGAAGGATCCCTTCACCCTATCTCCATCTACACTGACCATAAAAATTTGTCCTACCTTCAGTCCGCTCAGCGCTTAAATCCTCGCCAGGCCAGGTGGTCATTGTTCTTTGCCCGGTTCAATTTCCAGATCCATTTTCGTCCCGCAGACAAGAATGTCAGGGCTGATGCCTTGTCCCGTTCCTCCGATGCCTCTGAAACCGGGACTCCCCCTCAACACATCGTACCCCCTGAGTGTCTGATTTCCTCTGCTCCTCTCTGATGCCAGTTCCTCCAGGAAAAACTTTCGTTCCTCCACGCCTTCGTCTCCAGATACTCAGGTTGGGCCATTCCTCCCATCTAGCCGGTCACGCTGGAATCAAAAAATCCATACAATTGATGGCCAGACACTATTGGTGGCCTACCCAGGAAAAAGATATGACTGACTTTGTACGGGCCTGCACTATCTGTGCACGTGACAAGACTCCACGCCAGAAGCCTGCAGGTCTTCTCCTTCCTCTACCTGTGCCTGAACAACCATGGTCCCACATTGCCATGGATTTCATCACGGACCTTCCTTTGTCTCATAGTAACACTGTCATCTGGGTGGTCGTTGACCGCTTTTCGAAAATGGCTCATTTTGTCCCGCTTCCTGGTCTGCCTACTGCACCTCAGTTGGCGAAGCATTTTTTTCTTCAAATTTTCCGTCTCCATGGGCTACCCTCACATATCGTCTCTGATAGAGGCGTTCAATTCATCTCAAAATTTTGGAGAGCGCTCTGTACTCAACTAAAGATTAAGTTGAATTTTTCTTCCGCTTATCACCCGCAATCCAATGGACAGGTGGAGAGAGTTAACCAGGTCCTTGGTGACTACTTACGACATTTTGTCTCCGCCCGTCAAGACGATTGGGTCGACCTATTACCCTGGGCAGAATTCTCATACAATTTCAAGAACTCTGAATCGTCCTCCAAATCACCTTTCTTTGTGGTCTACGGCCGTCACCCATTGCCCCCCCCCTCCCCATCCCCACTTCTTCTGGAGTTCCTGCCGTGGATGAATTAACTCAAGACTTCACCTCTATCTGGAAAGAGACTCAAAAGTCGCTATCACTGGCCTCTGCCCGCATGAAGAGACATGCAGATAAAAAAAGAAGAATTCCTCCTGTCTATGTCCCGGGTGACAAAGTGTGGCTCTCCTCCAAATATGTTCGGTTTCGGGTACATAGCTACAAGCTGGGCCCTCGTTACCTCGGACCTTTTAAAATCAAAAACCAAATCAATTCTGTCTCTTACAAACTCCATCTTCCTCCTTCTCTTCGTATCCCCAATTCTTTTCATGTGTCTCTTCTCAAACCCCTCATTCTTAACCGATTTTCCCCCAAGGTCACTGCTCCTGCTCCTGTCTCTGGTTCTTCCGATGTCTTCTCGGTGAAAGAAATCCACGCCTCCAAGGTCATCCGAGGTAAAATATATTTTTTAATTGATTGGGAGAACTGTGGTCCTGAAGAGAGATCCTGGGAGCCTGAGACCAACATTTTAGACAAGGAGCTCATCCGTAGATTCTTGGGTTCCAAGAAAAGGGGGAGACCTAAGGGGGGGGGTACTGTAACGCCGAGCGCTCCGGGTGTCCCATCCTTCCCGGAGCGCTCACGGCGTCGGTCCCCCTGCAGCGCCCCGGTCAGCCCTCCTGGCCGTGGGCGCCGCTCTGTCACCGGCGATGATGCGATCCACACGGCGGCACATCTCCGTCCGCAGATCGCATCCCATCCTACTCACCTTCCCCCTCCTGCTCCTTCCCGGCGCGCGCGGCCCCGCTGCGCTCTAGGGCGCGCGTGCGCCGGCCTTCTAAGATTTAAAGGGCCAGCGCACCATTGATTGGTGCCTGGCCCAATTACTGTGTGCACACCCAAAACATATTTAAACCCACTTCCCCTTCCTGTCCTTGCCGGATTTTGTTGTCTTAGTACCCTGTGGAAGCGTTTTGTGAGTTGCCTTGCCTGTGTATCTGACCTGCTGCCATTGTCTCTGACTACGAACCATTGCCGCCTGCCCTGACCCTCTGCTACGTCTGACCTTGCCTCTGCCTAGTCCTTTTGTACCGCGCCTATCTCAGCCGCCAGAGAGGTGGAGTCGCTACTGGAGGACACGACCTGGTTGCTACCGCCGCAGCAAGTCCATCCCGCTTTGCGGCGGGCTCTGGTGAAAACCGGTAGCTGCTTAGAACCGGTCCCTCAGTACGACCCGTGCCATCCCCTCTCTGGTACAGAGGATCCACCTCCTGTATTCCCACTAGCCGTCAGTCCGGCTCGTGACATGAACATAATTACATGAGAAACGTGATCGCATGAGAACGTGACTAACAAGAGAAACGTAATCGCATGAGAAACGTAATCACATGAGAACATGACTAACAAGAGAAACGTGGCTGCATGAGAACAAAACTGACAAGAGAAACGTAATCGCAAGAGAAACGTAATCGCATGAGAACATGACTAACAAGAGAAACGTGACTGCATGAGAACAAGACTGACATGAGAACAAGACTGACATGAGAACAAGACTGACATGAGAACAAGACTGGCATGAGAACAAGACTGGCATGAGAACCGTGATGGCATGAGAACCGTGATGGCATGAGAACCGTGATGGCATGAGAACCGTAATCGCATGAGAACCGTAATTGCATGAGAAACGTAATCGCATGAGAAACGTCGACGCATGCGAAGCGCAACCGGAAAAACCCACTAGCGTGAGAGACGCAACACGTGAGAACATAACTAGCATGAGAAACGTAATCGCATGAGAAACGTAACGCATGACAAACGTAACGCATGAGAAACGTAATCGCATGAGAAACGTAATCGCATGAGAACATGACTAACAAGAGAAACGTGACTGCATGAGAACAAGACTGACAAGAAAAACGTAATCGCATGAGAAACGTCGATGCATGAGAAACATCGACGCATGCAAAGCGCAACCAGAAAAACCCACTAGCATGAGAGACGCAACACATGAGAACATAACTAGCATGAGAAACGTAACGCATGTGAAACGTAATCGCATGAGAAACGTAATCGCATGAGAACATGACTAACAAGAGAAACATGACTGCATGAGAACAAGACTGACAAGAAAAACGTGATCGCATGAGAAACGTAATCGCATGAGAAACGTAACGCATGACAAACGTAACGCATGAGAAACGTAATCGCATGAGAAACGTAATCGCATGAGAACATGACTAACAAGAGAAACATGACTGCATGAGAACAAGACTGACAAGAAAAACGTGATCGCATGAGAAACGTGATCGCATGAGAAACATGATCGCATGAGAAACGTCGATCGCATGAAAAACGTCGATCGCATGAGAAACGTGATCGCATGAGAAACGTCGATCGCATGAGAAACGTCGATCGCATGAGAAACGTAGATCGCATGAGAAACGTTGATGCATGAGAAACGTCGACGCATGCGAAGCGCAACCGGAAAAACCCACTAGCGTGAGAGACGCAACACATGAGAACATAACTAGCATGAGAAACGTAATGCATGAGAAACGTAACGCATGAAAAACGTAACTAGCATGAAAACATGACTGCATGAGAAACGTAACGAATAAGAACATGACTGCATGAGAAACGTAACCGCATGAGAAACGCCATACAAGAGAATATGACTAGCATGAGAAACGTGACGCATGGAACACAACTAGCACGAGAAACGTGCCTGCATGAGAACCGTAACACGTGAGAATGTAACTAGCAAGAAAACACGACCGCATGAGAAACGTGCCTGCATGAGAACCGTAACACGTGAGAACGTAACTAGCAAGAAAACACGACCGCATGAGAAACGTAACCATATGAGAGCATAACTAGCATGAGAAAGTGTCCGCATGAGAAACGTAACACGTGAGAACAAAACTAGCATAAAACACGACCGCACGAGAAACACGACCACACGAGAAACACGACCGCACGAGAACCTACCTATCATGAGAAACGCAACACAAGAGAACATAACTAGCATTTAGAGACACGATCGCATGAGAAACGTAACTGCATGAGAAACGTAACGCATGAGAACATACCTAGCGTGAGAAATTAAACACATGAGAACACAACTAGCCTGAGAAACGAAACCGCATGAGAAACGTAAAAGCATGAAAGGTAATCGCATGAGAAACGTGATCGCATGAGAACATTGGCATGAGAACGCCACCCATAAAACGTAAAAGCATGAAAAGGGCACCAACTAGCATGCGAGACGTAATTGCATGAGAACATAAGCATGAACACAACACATGAGAAACGTAAAAAAACAAGAGAAACGTAAAAAAACAAGAGAAACATAAAAACAAGAGAAACGTAAAAACAAGAGAAACGTAAATTGAATAGCATATCGTATGACTGAAACATACACCCACTGAATACACTAACTAAAACACTGACCACATACACGCTCCAAACAGAATCCTGACACAGGGGAAGATCGAATGTAGAGGCCGATCGTGTGACACTCCCCCCAACCAACACCAAAATATGGCCGCTGACTCTAAACACTGCCCCCAGTCTGAGAGGAACCCCAAGAGCCCCTCTAAATCCCCCCCCACATCATCTCAGCATACACTGGTTTTTGCTGCGAGACACATCAAACCATGGGGAAGAGACAGGAGACACCATGTGGGAAGAGGTGTAACAGGAACCCAGAATCAGTAAAACGCAAAAACGTTGACAGGGAGCCCACAGCACTTACTGGGCTGACCCTGGGAGACATGTCACAGGGGAGGAGACAGGCCATGCTGAGGAGGATGCTCCCTCAGCCAACCAGTGCTCAGCTAACATGATACCGCACAGCCAGAGGGAAGCAGAGTGTGGCCAGAGAAAACATACACACGCCCGACCCGGGGGGAGCCCCCCCGGGATGCAGACAGGAGGTGAGCACTGCTGGGATGGATGGATGAGGGTGCTGTCCATCTGTTGAGCACTGACAGGCCGATCGGGGTCGCTTGTGTGAGATGTGGGGCAGAGGGAGGATATAGGCTGTCAGAGTTGGAGCCTGTACTACCATCTGTTGCTGAGTCCATCCCTGGAGAGCAGGCCCCTGGCCCCCCAAAACGCCAACACACGCGGCCATGAGAAAGAACATAAGCGGGCACCCCCGCCCATAGACCCCCCTGCCCATAGACCCCCCTAACGATACTTGTGTCCGCACGAGAAGCGTAGAGGCGAGCATGGCAGCAGCCGCACATCCTCCTTGCTGAAAGAAAACCGGAAATGACGTCGTGGTCGCACCGGAAATGACCTGTCACAGCCTCCCACGAGAGAAATGTCGACAGGCAAGGAGCAGAGAGGGCGGGTTTAAATACCTTCCGACTCCTCCTTCAAATTCAGGCAGACCTGCGGTCCCGCCTTCTAACATGTCTCAAGCGTATATCGCGTGGCCAAAACATCAGACGCTTGGGCACCACATGCTTGACCAGACATATGTTGACCTGCCATGCAGTTCGTTGGCAAGCCTACCTTAAAGACCCACACCAAAGAACAAAGTGGACCTCTCCTTGCACCGCATTAGCTGGGATCTCCAACCCCACTATACCTTCAGTCCTCTCTGAAACCTGCACTGAGAGGAATGAAGGTGTAGAATTAGGTGTGTCACAGCCAAGTACTTGCGGGCACTCTGCTAGCAGTACACCGACGTCCGATTCTAGCAGGCAAATTTCCCTGCCCCAGCTGCTGGACCGTCGAAAGAAGTTCACTCCCAGCCATCCACATGCCCAGCGGTTGAATGCTAGCTTGGCTAAATTGCTAGCGCTTCAACTGCTGCCTTTTCAGTTGGTAGACTCGGCCCCCTTCCGTGAGTTTGTGCAATGTGCGGTTCCTCAGTGGCAGGTTCCCAAACGCCACTTTTTCTCACGGAAGGTGATTCCGGCTCTCTACCGGCATGTGGAAGGCAATGTCTTGGCCTCGCTGGACAGGGCGGTCAGCGGTAAGGTGCATATTATCGCTGACTCATGGTCCAGCAGGCATGGACAGAGACATTACCTTTCTTTCACGGCCCATTGGGTCACTCTTTTGGCAGCTGGGAAGGATGCAGGACAAGGTGCAGTAGTGTTGGAGGTTGTTTCGCCGCCACGCCTCCAAAATGCTACTACTGGTTGTGACACACCTCTCTCCTCCACCCCCTCTTCTTCTTCCTCCATGGCCTCTTCCTGTACTTTGTCCTCGGAACCAGCGGTGCTCCGTAGGCGTTCAAGGGGCTACGCAAGTACGCAGGCAAAAAGATTCCATGCCGTGCTTGCGCTGGTGTGTTTGGGGGACAGGAGCCACACTGGGGCAGAGGTTCTGTCTGCTCTGCAGGGGCAGGCCGAGAGGTGGTTGACGCCACGCCAGCTTAAGCCAGGAATGGTGGTTTGCGACAATGGCACCAACCTCCTATCCGCTCTCCGACAGGGACAACTGACCCATGTGCCCTGTGTGGCTCACGTCCTTAACCTGGTGGTGCAGCGGTACTTGGGCAGGTACCCGGGCTTACAGGATGTCCTGAGGCAGGCCAGGAAAGTCTGTGTGCATTTCCGCAGATCTTATATTGCCAGTGCTCGCCTGGCTGAGCTGCAAAAGGAGTAGAACCTGCCCAAGAACCGCCTTATATGTGACATGCCCACCAGGTGGAACTCAACGTTGGCCATGCTGCAGCGGCTGCACACGCAGCAGAGGGCTATCAATGAGTACCTGTGCGACTACAGCACCAGGACAGGGTCAGGGGAGCTCTGTTTTTTTTCACCACGCCAGTGGGGCATGATCAGGGATGCATGCACTGTCCTGGCACCATTTGAGGAGGCCACGAGGATGGTGAGCAGTGACAGTGCATGCATCAGTGACACTGTACCTCTTGTCCACCTGTTGGAACATACGATGTATGGAATAATGGACAGGGCACTTGAGGCAGAACAGAGGCAGGAAGAGGAGGACTTCCTTGCCTCTCAAGGCCCCCTTTACCCAGACAGTGTTCCTTCTGTCCCACCCATCGCACAGGAAGAGGAGGAGGAGGAGGAGGATTGTGTCAGCATGGAGGTGGAGCCTGGCACTCAGCATCATCAGCAGCAGTCTTTTAGGGATGATTTACAGTCCCAAGAAACCCGTGGACTTGTACGTGGCTGGGAGGAGGTGGCTGCGGATCATGTCGTCCTTAGTGACCCAGAGGACTCCGGACCGAATGCCTCAGCTAACCTACACTGCATGGCCTCCCTGATCCTGCAAAGTCTGCGGAAGGATCCTCGTATTCTTCAGATCAAGGAGAGGGACCATTACTGGCTGGCCACTCTCCTTGATCCACGGTACAAGGGTAAGGTTGCGGACCTTATCTTACCGTCGCAGAGGGAGCAGAGGATGAGACAACTCCGGGAGGCCTTGCAGAAAGGTCTGTGCAACGCGTTCCCAGAGACTGGGAGGTTACAAACTCCTGGTCCTGGACAACGAGTTGCTGAGGCTTCGGTCAGTCAAAGAAGGAGCGGTGGGGATGGTGGCCGTCTGACCGATGCGTTCAGACAATTCTTTAGTCCGCAGCCCCAAGGTATGATCGGTTCCAGCAACCATCGCCAGCGTCTTATATACATGGTGCAAGAATACCTAGGGGCAAGGTCAGACTTGTACACCTTCCCCACCGAAAATCCTCTGGCTTACTGGGTCTTGAGGATGGATCACTGCCAGAGCTTGCACAGTATGCAATTGAGCTACTGGCCTGTCCTGCATCCAGCGTTCTTTCAGAACGCACATTCAGTGCTGCTGGAGGATTTGTCACGGATCACAGGGTGCGCCTGTCCACCGACTCGGTTGATCGACTGACCTTCATAAAGATGAACCAGTCTTGGATCACCACCAGCTACCAAACACCTGAAGCTGATATAACAGACTAATTTATTTTCAAATGTCACATCCCTTCAAGACTGATGCTGATGCTGAGTGACTGTCCTGTTATGTTGACTGACTATCCTCCTCCTCCTCAATGATCCGATTGATGATGATAGCTTGGAAGAACATTTTTGTTTCTGGGTGCCGCCACCAGTGGCTAAGGCCCAATTTTTCAGCCCCTGTTTAACAGGGGCATGTAATTACAATTTTTTATGCAATGCTTTGTAGCAGGGCTCATTCCTGCACTCCAACTAGAGTATCTGGGAGAGGTTGCAGTGTCGTGGCACCAGCACCAGTGCCTAAGGCCCAATTTTTCAGCCCCTGTTTAACAGGGGCATGTAATTACAATTTTTTATGCAATGCTTTGCAGCAGGGCTCATTCCTGCACTCCAACTAGAGTATCTGGGAGAGGTTGCAGTGTCGTGGCACCAGCACCAGTGCCTAAGGCCCAATTTTTCAGCCCCTGTTTAACAGGGGCATGTAATTACAATTTTTGATGCAATACTTTGCAACAGGGCTCATTGCTGTGCTCCAAGTACAGTATCTGTGAGGGGTTGCAGTGTTGTGGCACCAGTGCCTAAGGCCCAATTTTTCTGCCCCTGTTTAACAGGGGCATGTAATTACAATTCTTGATCTAATAATTCACAGCAAGGCCCATTCCTGCGCCCACCAAGAGTAACTGTGAGGCCTTACAGTGTTGTGTCAACACCACCACCACCAAAGGCCCAATTTTTCAGCCCCTGTTCAACAGGGGCATGCAATTACAATTCTTGATCTAATAATTCACAGCAGGGCCCATTCATGCGCCCACCAAGAGTAACTGTGAGGGCTTACAGTGTTGTGGCAACACCAACATGTAAGGGGCAAATTTCAGCAGAGTATGTACGGCAGGCCCCTACTTTCAAACATCCAACTTACAAACGACTCCTACTTGCAAACGGAAGGAGACAACAGGAAGTGAGAGGAAATCTACCCCTAGGAAGGGAAATTCTCTCCTGTAAGAGATAATATGGGAAAAAGGTGTCTCCTCTCTACTGATGCTTTATCACCAATCCTTGTTTCAATAAAAACCCCACTTTTCAAAAACATTTGTCATTGGGACGGAAAGTGAGGTGAAATGTTCTGAACAGGGGCACAGACAGCAAAACAAATGTTACAGGGGTGATAACCCTTCCATATGTTTTCCAAAAAGCTTAAAAATAGATTTTGTGGCTGGAGCTACACTTAAACAATGTACCTGTTCAAAATTACAAACAGATTCTACATAAGAACAAACCTACAGTCCCTGTCTTGTATGCACCGCCTGTATACGGCTGTTCAGAGTATATAGGGCCTTTTTTATTTTGTGTGCGGGGTTCCCCTTAATATCCATACAAGACCCAAAGGGGCTGGTAATGGGCTGGGGTGGGGGTGGGGGGGGTGATGGGGTAGCTATGCCATTTTTGTCAAAGATTTTCATCCATATTACCGGGACCAGACATTACATTAAAGCCGCAAGCAGTTTTAAATGGCTTTTTTTTTCCTTTTGAAATGTCATTTTGTGCAGGGACAGTTCTAAACACGTGAAACACGTGGCACTTCACAGGCATACTTTAGATACCCCCCAGGTACGATATTTAAAGGAATATTTGACTCTTTTTATTTTTCACTTTATGCATCATTAAAATGACTGCTCCCGAAAAACGTCCGTTTTTAAAACTTTTTTTTGCATTGATACATGTCCCCTGGTGAAGAACCCGGGTTCCCAAACCCTTTTTAGGACAATAACATGCATAATAGTCGTTATAATTAGCACTTTAGATTTCGAACATTCGCATCCATTGTATTTAATAGGGTTCTAACGTTCGTGCAAACTTTCGGTCCGTTCGCGGGTTCTGGTGCGAACCGAACCCGGGGGTGTTCGGCTCATCCCTAAAGAAGGTATGTTAATAAGGGGGATTGGAAGATAAATCCATACTGGTTGGAAGTAATTAAAGAGGTAGGGGGAATTTGTGCCAGTTTGGAGGAATTTATATTGTTAAACGAAGGATCAGCACCAAAAGGAGTCGTCTGGGACACCCTGAAAGCCTTCCTTAGGGGAACCCTAATACAAAAAATTTTGATTGCCTGATATATCTTTTTCGTACATTCCATTATCTTCATGCACCACCACTCACATTTTTTCACCTCATACCCCATATTCAATTAACACTTTTTTTCACGTCTACATCTATATTTACATTAATTATTTCATTTATATTTATGTTTATTTATATTTTACATTTCTTATTTTTTATATTTTTTATTTTTTACTTAAATTTACAATCTCAATTTCATTCTAATTGTATTTTTTTTATTTATTCATTTCATTTATTCCATTTCATACATATCTATTTATTTTTTACAACTTTTTCACATGACATTTTTTCATCACACATTTTTTCCTTTTTCCCTAGATTTCCCTTCCCTTGGGGTCTTTTTCACCAGCTTTCCTTTTACTCCACTACTATGACTCTGTTGGGGTGCACGCCCTGTGGTCCGGCTGCCGCCCACCCCGCCTCCTCAGCTCCCATCCGTGGCATTCCTTGTTTTGCTCATCGTCATCACGGCCGCGCGGCTATTGCTCAGACATACATGTAAGTTAGTGGGTTGAGTGTTTGTGTGATGGATGGGGGACCATCACTTCTTATACTTACCCACATTTCTTAAGGACCGAACAATAACTCTTACCCTCTTCACTCGCAGATACTGACTACGGTCTTGTTCCTGATGAGGGGCTTTAAGGCCCTGAAACGCGTAGAACTCACATCGACTGACTAGTCTACCTTTTACTCTATGTAACACGGACGTTCTATTCAATCCATTCAAATTCTTCTGACAGCTATTTGATTTTTTCCCCAAAAAAATGTTTGATTGCTAAATTATGTTGAACATTCCCTGTAAATGTGACCCTTGAACTCTTTTTACCTTATAAACTCCTTGTTGGAATGATTTTATCATGCTCTTTTTGGTCTGACCCAATGTTCATATGTATCTTTACGTATAGCAAAATGCATACAGTTTTGAAATGACATGTATATGTACACGCAGAAACAGTCATTCTGACCAATTAAAGTTATTTTGTATTGTATATTTATATTTGCTTTCATGTGTCTCACAAAAGTCCCACTCTCTGTTCTTTATCAACCCTTCCATATGTTTTCCAAAAAGCTTAAAAATAGATTTTGTGGCTGGAGCTACACTTAAACAATGTACCTGTTCAAAATTACAAACAGATTCTACATAAGAACAAACCTACAGTCCCTGTCTTGTATGCACCGCCTGTATACGGCTGTTCAGAGTATATAGGGCCTTTTTTATTTTGTGTGCGGGGTTCCCCTTAATATCCATACAAGACCCAAAGGGGCTGGTAATGGGCTGGGGTGGGGGTGGGGGGGGGGGGGTGATGGGGTAGCTATGCCATTTTTGTCAAAGATTTTCATCCATATTACCGGGACCAGACATTACATTAAAGCCGCAAGCAGTTTTAAATGGCTTTTTTTTCCTTTTGAAATGTCATTTTGTGCAGGGACAGTTCTAAACACGTGAAACACGTGGCACTTCACAGGCATACTTTAGATACCCCCCCAGGTACGATATTTAAAGGAATATTTGACTCTTTTTTTTTTTCACTTTATGCATCATTAAAATGACTGCTCCCGAAAAACGGCTGTTTTTAAAACTTTTTTTTGCATTGATACATGTCCCCTGGTGAAGAACCCGGGTTCCCAAACCCTTTTTAGGACAATAACATGCATAATAGTCGTTATAATTAGCACTTTAGATTTCGAACATTCGCATCCATTGTATTTAATAGGGTTCTAACGTTCGTGCGAACTTTCGGTCCGTTCGCGGGTTCTGGTGCGAACCGAACCTGGGGGTGTTCGGCTCATCCCTAAAGAAGGTATGTTAATAAGGGGGATTGGAAGATAAATCCATACTGGTTGGAAGTAATTAAAGAGGTAGGGGGAATTTGTGCCAGTTTGGAGGAATTTATATTGTTAAACGAAGGATCAGCACCAAAAGGAGTCGTCTGGGACACCCTGAAAGCCTTCCTTAGGGAAACCCTAATACAAAAAATCTCATACGTTAAAAAACAATCGCGAGTTAAAGAGGTTATAGCGAGGGAAAAGGTGAGAGGAGCTGAAGTGAATTACATAGAAAATCCAACTATAGAAAAACACAAAGAATGGATAGAAAGCCAAGAGGGATATAAAACCCTATTAATAAAAAAAACTGAAAATAAAATGCTATTTCAGAAACAAACCTTTTTTGGAGAGGGAGAGAGAGTGGGGAGAATGCTGTCCCTAATTGCTAAGGCTAATGCCCCATCCTCTGTCATTTCGGCTATATATGATAAGTAAGGGGTGATCAGGAGGGGCACTACAGAAATAATAGAGGTGTTTAGAAATTATTACCAAAATCTATATAGCAGTATACCATCAGAAAACGCAGAACGAGAGATGGGAATTTTTTTTGAAAGGTTACAGATCCCCCAACTTTCGGCGGAAGATAGGGAAGGATTGGAGGCACCACTGTCGCTGGAAGAGTTACAAAAGGCAACAGCAAATATGGCAAACCAAAAGGCCCCTGGGCCTGACGGTCTGCCAATTGAAATATACAAGACCTACAGCAAGGTGCTGCTTCCAAAACTCCTGGAAGTATTCAATGGAGCAGCCGAAGAAGTAAAGCTACCAATGTCTATGACAGAGGCAACCATCATAGTAATCCCAAAGGAGGGAAAAAACCAGGCGGACGCAGCATCATATAGGCCGATATCTCTCTTGTGTTCGGACGTGAAGATATTGGCCAAAGTATTGGCAACACGACTGAACAGAATAGTGGCGAAATTGGTGCATCCGGACCAGACTGGATTTATTCCGGAAAGATCCACAAGCACCAATATAAGAAGAGCATACCTCAATATTCAACTGCCAGTAGAAAAGGGAGAGACAAGAACAATACTGTCTTTAGATGCAGCCAAGGTGTTTGATAGCCTTGAGTGGCACTTTTTGTGGAGGGTATTGGCAGAGTTTCAGTTTGGCCCAAGTTTTATTAAATGGGTTAAGATAATGTATGAGGGTCCAAGGGCTAAAGTAAGAGTGAACGGGGAGTGTTCAGAGTGGTTCCAGTTGGCGAGGGGGACAAGACAGGGGTGTCCATTGTCGCCCCTGCTTTTCGCCCTCACAATGGAGCCCTTGGCTATCTCAATAAGGGCATCCCCAGAAATACAGGGATTTAAGAGGAAGTATGGGGAAGAAAAAGTCGCCATGTACGCAGATGATGTCCTGCTTTTTTTGGGGGACACGCAGTCCTCGCTGGACGCGGCAATGATTATAGTGGGAGATTATGGCAAATTCTCAGGGTTGAGGATTAGCTGGGAAAAATCAGTACTCTTACCGATAGATCCAATACCACAGCAGATAACCCAAATAAAAGTTGTAAACCAGATGAGGTATTTGGGAATAAATATATCAAAAGACCCAGGCCAATATATAGCTGGAAACTTAGTGCCATTGATGACAAAATTAAAACAGAAGTGCCGTGTCTGGAAGAAGCTCCCACTTTCAGTAGCTGGACGGTGTAACCTGGTTAAAATGGTGTGGATGCCTCAGATCTTGTATGTCCTACACAACTCCCCAGTGTGGATTCCAAGGTACTGGTTTAAAAAACTGGATAGCGTGTTTAGGGAGCTAATATGGAGAAATGGAGCGGCAAGAATTTTCCTCCGAACCTTGCAGCAACCTAGAGAGAAGGGGGGTTTGGCAGTCCCTAATTCGAGACATTACTTCCTAGCTGCACAAATGCAGCATATGAGTGGATGTAACCTACCGGTGAGCAGGGAGTTGGGGAAAAATCTTCTACTGAACGACACAAACCATGATACAGAGGTGGAGGCGGATTCTTTCTGTTCCAGGAGCCCTACGGGAAAACTGATGGTAAAAAGTTGGGAAACAGTTAAGGGGATACTGGGGTATGGTGGATTCTCGGAATTCTCCCCTATATAGGACAACAATAATTTAAAAGAGCTAAAAACTATGGGGAAAATTGTGGAATGGGATTTGTGTGGTGTACATCTTCTGATACAACTTTTTAAGGAGGGGAGAATAAAAACATTCCAGGAGATAAGGGAGGAGTACTCAGTTCCCAATAAATCATTCTACAGATATTTACAGGTTAGGCACGCCCTGAACTCGCAATTTGGGCAGGAGACACCAGTATGGAATGAAATGCCCCAGCTCCGCAGATTAGTAAACGCGGATACATCTAAAAAGGGACAATTTCAGAGATGTATAAGTGTATAAGCGAAGCAGATCAGGAAGAGAGATCTGACATTAAGAATAAAGGGAAATGGGAAAGAGATGTGGGTCCAATAACACAGGAACAGTGGAAAAAGATATTGGAAGCAGGCCCCAAAGTCTCGCTCTCCCCCTCCCAAATGATCTCCCAACTATATTTAATACACAGAGCATATTACACACCCCAAAGAATGTTACAGTTTGGTAGGAGACAAGACGCGAAGTGCCAGAGATGTGGAAATGAGCAAGGAGACCTGATACATATGGTCTGGAGGTGCCCCAAGCTGTATAGGTATTGGAAAGAAATAATAGATAGAATAAATTATGTATTCAGGACATCCTTACAGCTAGAGGCCAGGCTATGTGTGCTAGGTTTGATGGAAGAAAGGGGAATACCTGGAGATACACAAACGGCAATATTAAGATGTCTGTTTCAAGGCAGGAAACTCATAGCACAAAGGTGGCAAGCAAAAGATCCCCCAACAGGAACAGAATGGAGGAAAGTAATAGATGACACCATTAGGAAGGAAGAATTTATATATAATAAGAGAGGAAATAAAAATAAATTTATGAAGATATGGAAACAATGGATAGAGGTGGAGGTATGGTAGAGGGGAGGGCGGGAGGGAGGAATGAAAGGGAGGGGAGAGAAAGGGAAATGTGTGGGGTGTGGAAAGGGAGAATGGGTCTAATGTTTCACTATATGTGGTAAAGGATATCTATAATGTTGTAAGTGGAAAGAAGTATATATGTATAAGTATGTTTATATAAAAGAAATAAAGAATACCTGATTAAAAAAAAATTATCAGCTCACATGCACTTTTTCCACACGACCACCAGAGGGCCGCTTTATTTTCACTTCCTTGTTTACAGTCACTTCCTTGTTATACACAAGCATTTATGTAATTTTAAATACAAACATTTTTATCTTTATTAAAAATCGTTGCAAATGCCTTTTTACAATGTAGTATAGATTGTATGCATCCACCGAAGTTTGTAGCAGGTGTTAAACTTATTTAAATTCAGTCATCCAATGAGATTTGAAGTTAGGGTATAAATACCCTTAAAGGGGTTGTAAAAGTTTGTTTTTTATTTTCTAAATAGGTTCCTTTAAGCTAGTGCATTGTTGGTTCACTTACCTTTTTCTTTAATTTACCTTCTAAATGTTTTTTTTCTTTGTCTGAATTTCTCACTTCCTGTTTCTCCTCACTAAACTTCACACCATCATCCGAGTGGTGTGGAGTCAGCCAGAACAGCTTACTGAACAGCTTACTGAGGAGGAACAGGAAGTGAGAAATTCAGACAAAGAAAACAAATATTTAGAAGGGAAATCTAAGGAAAAGGTAAGTGAACCAACAATGCACTAGCATAACCACTTGTCCCCCGCCCACTGTCAATAGACGGCGGGCGGAGGATACTCTCGTTCTGGGAGGACGTCATATGACGTCCTCCCTTTAAAACGAGCTAGGAGGCGCGCGCGGATTGCCGCCGGGCACCCGCGATTGCCCGGGAAACGAGCAGGAAAGTGGATCTCTGTGTGTGTAAACACAGAGATCCACGTCCTGTGAGGGAGAGGGGACCGATGGTGTGTCCCTTGTACATAGGGACAACCATCGGTCACCTCCCCCAGTCAGTCCCCTCCCCCCACAGTAAGAACACTTTGAGGGAACATATTTAACCCCTTCCCGCCCCCTAGTGGTTAACCCCTTCCCTGCCAATCACATTTATACAGTAATCAATGCATTTTTATAGCAGGGATCGCTGTATAAATGTGAATGGTCCCAAAAATGTGTCAAAAGTGTCCGATGTGTCCGCCCCAATATTGCAGTCACAATAAAAAATCGCAGATCGCCGCCATTACTAATAAAAATAAAAAAAAATGCTATAAATCTATCCCCTATTTTGTAGACGCTATAACTTTTGCGCAAACCAATCAATACTCGCTTATTGCGATTTTTTTTTTTTTACCAAAAATATGTAGAAGAATACGTATCGGCCTAAACTGAGGAAAATTTTATTTAAAAAAAAAAATGGGTATTTATTATAGCAAAAAGTAAAAAATAGTGTTTTTTTTCCAAACTGGACGCTCTTCTTTTGTTTATAGCGCAAAAAATAAAAACCGCAGAGGTGATCAAATACCACCAAAAGAAAGCTCTATTTGTGGGAAAAAAAGGACGCAAATTTCGTTTGGGAGCCACGTCGCACGACCGCGCAATTGTCATTCAAAATGTGACAGCGCTGAAAGCTGAAAAATGGCTTGGGCAGGAAGGGGGTTTTCGTGCACAGTAGAGAAGTGGTTAAAGGAACCTATTTAGAAAATAAAAAACGAACCTTTACAACCCCTTTAACTAATATGGCAGAATGACTACTTCTTGATGATGGCTGCCTTTGTGATAAGCCGAAATGTCGAGGTAACACAGACACTTCCGACCAAACAAACAATACCCGGGAATCGAGCACCAAGACGCCGAGCACAGCGGCATTCTCCTTAAGGGCCGATTACCCATATTAATCGCCTGCTGTATACACCAGGTGCCAGAACTATCAGGCACTTTCAAATGTATGTGTAACTATTTTTATTGTGGACCAAATATTTTTTTTTAAAACGCCATTGCGCAATGAGGATTTTCCAGTTTTTGTCATTCCTATCCATCCCTATAAGGTATATGTCATGTGAGGGGGTTAGCTCGGCAGCGGGTGTGGGTGACCCCCGGGATGGGCTCCCCACACAAAAACAGGCCCAGCAAACGGAGGTTGTGGTTTTCAAAATCAAAAAGGTGCGGTTTATTTTCTATTTACAGTGACAAAACACAGCAAAGCAAAAGAAACATAAACAAAATAAATCCTGGTCAACTTGACCTCTAACTAAACATACAGGTTTCCTAACTAACAACTCGGATCAGCCTAGTGCTGTCCTAGTCCCTAAGTCCCTGGTTTTAAATGTCCAAGCAAATAGCCACACAGGCTTTGCCTCACCGCACAGGGGTTCACTCTCCCTAGACAGTCCACACAGGTCTGGTTCCAGGCATGAGCTAACATCTAATGAAGCTGGGAGTTCTTATAGAGGCCTAAATGAGCTGACAAGGTTCAGCTGGTCTCCTCATCTCTGTCTGCACGACGCCCCACACTCTCCCTAGAGGTATGAGTCATCCATGAGCCCACTAGCCTTATACAACTCTCCACCTAGTTGTATAAGTCGGCGTAAAGCCTGAATCTGGGCGAAATATATCTACCCCCCTGGATGCAACCAGGTGACTTTACCTTCCTGCTGTCACATACCCCCCCCCTCTTGTTTTAACCTCGGGGTTGGAACACCAGCAATCAGGCATTCATGTACTCGAGACAAAGCATCCACATTCCCCATTTGAACGCCAGGGCGATGCTTTACTGTGAAGTTGAATTCCTGGAGGGCCAGGAACCACCTATTCACTCTTCTATTTGTTTCCTTGTTTTGAGCCATCCACTTTAACGGAGCGTGATCCGTAACCATGTCAAAGTGCCTACCTAGCAGGTAGTACCGAAGGGAATCTAGAGCCCACTTCACCGCTAAACACTCCTTTTCAACGGTGGCGTAATTTACCTCATGGGACTTCAACTTCCTGCTGAGGTAAATGACTGGGTGCTCTTCCCCGTTCCAGACCTGGGACAATACTGCTCCTAACCCCACATCTGACGCATCACTTTGTACGACAAAGTCTTTAGAGAAGTCGGGTGAGTACAACACTGGCTGGCTACATAAGGCTTGTTTCAAGAATTGGAATGCTGCCTCAGCCTCGGGGGTCCATTTAATCATGACCGACCCTTTCCCCTTCGTCAGGTTGGTTAGGGGCACAGCCTTAGAAGCAAAGTGGGGAATGAATCGCCGATAATACCCAGCGATTCCCAGAAAGGCTCGTACCTGCTTCTTGCTGTTGGGACGTGGCCAACTCTGGATGGCCTCGACTTTGTTGAGTTGGGGTTTTATTACTCCCCTCCCAATGGTGTACCCAAGATATTTGGCCTCTTCCTGCCCAATGGTACACTTCTTGGGGTTAGCCGTAAACCCCGCTTCCCGAACAGAGTCCAGGACTGCTTGCACTTTTGGCAGATGTGAGGCCCAATCTGTGCTATGGACAATTACGTCATCCAGGTAAGCCGCAGCATACTTCCGATGGGGCCTCAGCATCTGGTCCATTTTCCGCTGGAATGTGGCCGGCGCATTCTGTAACCCGAACGGCATTCTTTTATATTGGAACGCCCCGTCTGGGGTTACAAATGCGGTTTTCTCTTTGGCCGACTTGGCCAGGGGGATTTGCCAATACCCTTTTGTGAGGTCAAGAGTCGTCATGTATCGGGCTGTTCCCAGCCGGTCGATCAACTCATCTATACGTGGCATGGGGTAGGTGTCAAATTTTGTAACTTTGTTCAACTGACGAAAATCGTTACAAAATCGCCAGCTCCCATCCGGTTTAGGCACCAACACAATGGGACTAGACCAATCACTTTGGGACTCCTCTATCACCCCTAAGTTCAGCATTTTCTGTACTTCCTCCCGTATTGCCTCCCGTCGGGCCTCTGGGATCCGATAAGGTTTTAACTTCACCCTTTCACCGGGCGGGGTAATGATGTCATGCTCTACCCCAGATGTTTGTCCCGGCAGCTCAGAGAATACCTCCTTGTTGCGAAGCACAAACTCCTTAACCTCCTGTTGTTGGGGTTGTGACAAGGTGGCTGCTATTCCAACCTCAGGAATCACGCAACCAGTTTGAGCTGGTGACCAAGTGTCTGCGACTAGGGACTCTCTATCCCTCCAGGCTTTCAACAGATTAACGTGATAGATCTGTTCGGGCTTTCGCCTTCCTGGTTGTCTGACCTTGTAATTCACTTCGCTCACTTTTTCCATTATCTCGTAGGGGCCTTGCCATTTGGCAAGGAATTTACTTTCAACCGTAGGGACAAGTACCAGTATCCTATCCCCCGGGGAAAAGGTACGGGTCTTGGCTCCACGGTTGTACACTCTCTGCTGTGCTAACTGCGCTTGGGCCAAATGTTCCTTCACGATGGGCATTACCTGTGCAATTCGGTCTTGCATCAGGGCGACATGCTCAATCACACTCCTGTGGGGAGAACTCTCACTTTCCCAAGTTTCCTTGGCAATATCCAACAGCCCTCTTGGGTGTCTCCCATACAGTAACTCAAAGGGGGAGAATCCCGTAGAGGATTGGGGCACCTCCCTAATAGCAAACATCAGATAAGGAAGTAGACAGTCCCAATCCTTTCCATCTCTATCCACCACTTTCTTCAACATTTGTTTTAGGGTTTTGTTGAATCTTTCAACCAGCCCATCGGTTTGGGGGTGATACACAGATGTACGTAATTGCGTCACTTTGAACAATTTACACAGCTCCTTCATAACCCGGGACATAAAGGGTGTACCTTGGTCCGTAAGCAGTTCTTTACAAATACCCACCCGGCTAAACACAAGAGATAGCTCTTTGGCTATGGTTTTGGCCGAGGTATTTCGGAGAGGGATCGCTTCTGGATAACGGGTGGCATAGTCCATTATAACTAATATGTACTGGTGCCCCCTAGCGGACTTGATTATAGGACCTACCAAATCCATGGCGATCCTCTCAAACGGGACCTCAATGATGGGTAGAGGGACCAGCGGGCTACGGAAATGTGGCATCGGGGCCGACCTCTGACACACAGGGCAGGAGGAACAATAATTTTCTATGTCCTTCATCACCCCCGGCCAATAGAATCTCTGTAATACCCTCTCTCGGGTTTTCTCTGTCCCCAGATGACCTCCAAGAATGTGCCCATGAGCCAACTCCAACACCAACTTCCTGTAAGGTTTGGGCACCACAAGCTGCTCAACGGTTTCTTCTGCCCTTTTTGCCACCCGATACAGTAGGTCCTTCTCTACGCTGAAGTATGGGTAAGTGCAGGTATTATCTGGGTTCACTAACTCGCCATCTATTTTCACTACGTTTTCCCGTGCCTTTATTAGGGCGGGGTCTTTCAACTGTTCTGTGGCAAAGTTTTCCCTGTGAACCTCAAGATCAGAAAACTCCACAGACGGTAGGTTTTCGTCTGAGGAGGTGGGCTCCTCTCCAGTTTCTTGAGTCTCCCCTGCCAATACTGATAAGGGAAATTCCGGAGAGTCCTCACCACTCTCAGGGGAGTTCTGGCTATCACATTCCTGGTACATAGGGGCACCAGTGGGGGGCTCAGGATCATCCCACAGTTCCCAGAACTTCGGAAAATCCCTTCCCACAATGGCGTCATGTGGTAACTGAGATACTAAGCCCACTGGATGAAAGAGGGTACCTTTGGGGGTCTCGAAACACACTGTAGTCACTGGATACTCTCGGGTGTCCCCATGCACACAAATAACAGCTACCTTGCTATTCCCAGAGACCTCTGTTTTAACTAACTCAGCCTTTATCAGGGTCACAAGGCTACCTGAATCCAGCAATACCACATGCCACTTTCTGCTCAGGTGAATGAGATCATACATTTGAGACCTGGGGGGTTTTCCAAGCTGGAAAGTCCAGTTATGCACACGCTGAGCCCGGACAGCCAGGGTGACACCCAGCCTTGCCAATATTTCAGCTTTTAGCATCACATAGTCTTTTGCTTGGTTAGGCTCTAGGTCATAGTAAGCTTTCTGCGATTCACCAGTTAACAGAGGAGCCACCAGTCCAGCCCACTGCTCCTCAGGCCACTTTTCTCTTTCAGCGGTCCTTTCAAATGTGGTCAAAAATACCTCTGGATCATCCTCTCCAGTCATTTTTGTCAATAAACGACTGACCCCAAAGGACGCGGTATTAGTGGGACGGCTTTTCTCACTGGTCTGCGGACGTTGCTGCATTACTGCTTCCATCTGTTGTTGTAGTCTCTGCTCTTGCTTCTGCAACAGGTCTATGAAGCGGGCCTCAGATTGCTGCTGGGCTTGTTGCTGAGCCTCCAGACTCTGTTGCAAAGTTGCGTTTGTCTGCTGCTGGGCTGCAAGGCTCTGTTGATGAGCTTGCTGCTGGGCTGCAAGGCTCTGTTGATGAGCTTGCTGCTGGGCTGCAAGGCTCTGTTGATGAGCTGCAAGGCTCTGTTGATGAGCTGCAAGGCTCTTTTGCAAACCTGCATTTGTCTGCTGTTGATTGGCATTTGCTAGAGCCAGCTGTTTCAGTATCTCCTCCATGCTGGCTTAAAAAAAAACTGCCACTGGTTCTCCACCAACTGTGAGGGGGTTAGCTCGGCAGCGGGTGTGGGTGACCCCCGGGATGGGCTCCCCACACAAAAACAGGCCCAGCAAACGGAGGTTGTGGTTTTCAAAATCAAAAAGGTGCGGTTTATTTTCTATTTACAGTGACAAAACACAGCAAAGCAAAAGAAACATAAACAAAATAAATCCTGGTCAACTTGACCTCTAACTAAACATACAGGTTTCCTAACTAACAACTGGGATCAGCCTAGTGCTGTCCTAGTCCCTAAGTCCCTGGTTTTAAATGTCCAAGCAAATAGCCACACAGGCTTTGCCTCACCGCACAGGGGTTCACTCTCCCTAGACAGTCCACACAGGTCTGGTTCCAGGCATGAGCTAACATCTAATGAAGCTGGGAGTTCTTATAGAGGCCTAAATGAGCTGACAAGGTTCAGCTGGTCTCCTCATCTCTGTCTGCACGACGCCCCACACTCTCCCTAGAGGTATGAGTCATCCATGAGCCCACTAGCCTTATACAACTCTCCACCTAGTTGTATAAGTCGGCGTAAAGCCTGAATCTGGGCGAAATATATCTACCCCCCTGGATGCAACCAGGTGACTTTACCTTCCTGCTGTCACAGTCATCATAAAGACGCCATCCTAAAGAATTTCTATCGGGGTATCCTCACATGCCGATGAGACCATACTAGCGATCGGTGGCCAACACCCAGGGGTGAGTACATCTATGTGGGGCACCCCAGTCTAAGCACAACTTTATAGGAGACGTATATTGAGCATGAGCACTTTACTATCCTAATGGGACTTTTATGATCTATATATATATATATATATATATTATATATATTTGTGTAGCACTACCCCCGTAGGAGCTGCTGGTTTAAAGTTTTGGGCTTACTGTTACCTTTTCTGTTCACCGCACTTGTGTCAGGGATCCCTCTTGAAGAGCTTTCATAAATGTTCACACCAACACTTGGATACGTTTTCTTCAAGGCTTGATTTTACCAGTTCCAACAGAGGGATAGAGGGAGAGGGGAGTTTCAGGTACTTTACTTTGCGGATCACGGGCACAATCTCAGATCCAGTGGACAAATCAGTTCCACGCTGGATTCAGCAACCACCGGATAGGCCTACTCTCACTGACCTAGCAACCGGTGCGAAGCTCGTTCAAAGTCTCTGCCACAGACTTGATGAGTGCCGTCGCGTCGTTCCACAACCTTCCACCACAAGATTGTGTAACCACACTGACACTTTGCAAAAAGTTCCTACGGAAGTACACAGCTCACGGTGCCAGAATCTTTCAGCCGTCCGGCAGCACCGTGAGGCAAACTGGCCAGGATGTGTCCTTCAATTGAGTCCCCAATTGTTCCGCTTCTTCCCGCAGGCAAGACCGCGTAGGACCATCCCTGGACTAGTAGGCCCCAGCAACTCCTGGGCCTACTTCTCAGTTGCAGAGCCTTGGGCCAACAGGCCCCGAGGCCGAAAATGGCTTGCACATCCCTGAGGCCAGGAGGGCCCTCAGGTCAGGATCTGGATACGACTCCCGGCAACGAACCCCGATAGTACAGTCTCTGTCTCTTAAGTACCCCCTCCCTGAATGCACAGCGGGTTGACCACGCCCCCTGAGCCACTTCTGGGAAAGGAATACCCAATACACCTAGCCTGCTGCATTTCCAACCCTGACCTGTGGTGACAGAGACACCTACTGTCAGGTGGAAAACGCGCAGCCCAGCCAGACTGAAACAGAGCCAACAATTTAGCATAATTCTTTCTGAGCTGAACTACAGCTCAGTTAACTAAATTTAACACATAGCGCCTACCCAACAGGAGCAGGGCGCTACATTTGTTTCTATTTCTATGAGACTTTTGTGACATATTGACTATTATATGTTTGTCTTGTATATTTATATTTATATCTGACCAATACCTAGCACAGTAATTTTCTGATCAGTGCACGTTTATTGCAGTAAATTTCAGTGCGTTAATTCACGTTTAACGCAGTATATTTCTGTGCGTTACTGCACATTTAACACAGTATATTTTTGTGCGTTACTGCACGTTCAACACAGTATAGTTCAGTGCATTGGTGCACGTTTAATGCAGTATATTTCAGTGCGTTTGTGCATGTTTAATGGAGTATATTTCCCTGCATTACTGCATGTTTAACGCAGTATATTGCAGTGCGTCAGTGCAGTTTTACTGCAGTATATTGTAGTGTATAGTGAGTACTCAGGTTAAAGTGCACCAAACACCACTTTCCATTGATTAAAGTGCATCGACGTGCACATCTTTATTACATTTTGTTAATAAGCACCCTACCTCCATGTCTGGGAGGCCAACAAGGAGAAGCAGACGTTCCCATCGCACTGTGAGGGGACCAGCAGTGTATGTGTCCACAGGCAAAAGTGGACATGGTTAGTCCTCAGGCAGGGCATAATTTCCTCTGTTTAGTGATGTTGCCCGTGCTATCCAGCCACAGCATGCAGAGGAGGCGGTGGATTTGCTTGCTAAACCATCATCATCATCCTCCACCCAAGCATAGACTAGTGCGCAGTCCACTGCAGCTGCTAGAGTGGCTTAGTCTGCCTTCTTGTCCACAGCTATTCCTGCCAGCATCAGACATGGAGGAGTCAGCGGAGTTATTTAAACACAGCGTCAGCCACTTGCTCCTTTACAATGCACAGCGATTACTTGATTCAGATGTTGATTCAGATGTTGGTTCTGAGGTTGAGGAAGGTAGGACGGCCCAAGTAGTGTCTGTGACCTCCTCATCATCATCATCTCCTCCATCCTCATTGTCACTTGAGACAACTTGGCAATACGCTGCGGCTGGGGAAACATGACTGCCAATTTGTGTACCAGGGTTCTCCCCTCTCTGTAGGCTCAAAGAGGGGAGAACACTGGTGCACAAATTGGCAGTCATGTTTCCCCAGCCACAGCGTATTGCCAAGTTGTCTCAAGTGACAATGAGGATGGAGGAGATGATGATGATGATGATGATGATGGAGAGGCCACAGACACTACTTGGGTCCTGGATAGAGCAGAGGAGGAAAGTGAGGGTGAGGCACAACCCCAACGAGGCAGCCATCATGGAGTAGAGAGCAGCCACCCAATTCCATCACATTGTGGAGCTGTTATCTCCTGGCCCACTTCCCACAGCTCAGCTGTCTGGGCCCCTTGTTTAGCATGTGTGCAGCCGATCGCACTGTTGCGATTTGCAAACTTTGTCTCAAGCACATCAAGCATGGCAAAAACACCAGCCATTTGGGTACCAAATGCTTGACAATGCATTTAACCTCCCACTACTCAGCCCATTGGCAAGAGCACCTGAAAGCCACACAAAAGGGACGCAATTCTGTTCCTCCTCCTTACTCACCTCAGTCTACCCCCGCTATACCTCATGACCTCTCAGCAGCCTCCACTGACAGAGATGATGGTGTAGCGGGTATGCACTTTCCTTGTGTGTTAAAACTGGCAGAGACACCAGTAATGTACAGTTCCCAGCTGCCCAGCGGGTGGCGCTGTCGCCGTGGGCTGGGGTTGAACCATTGCTGTGTGCCGGGCCCCTTTTTGTCCTCCCTCGGCAGCAGTATTGTGGGGTGGGGAACCCGCCGTGCTTGCTGGGAGAGGGTATAAAGGGGCCGGCCATCTTTGTCACGGGGTCGAAGTCCCAGGCACCTTCAGCCTGAGGGCGGTGGTCGGATGGAGGTTCTAGGCGGCCTAGACCTAGAGGACGTTCGGAGGTCGTGTTCCATCCCAGGCACCTTTAGCCTGGGGTGAGGTACTTGGATGGAGGTCTGGAGCTCAGTGCCCACCACTGAGTTCCGCGAGGGAAGGAGATCCTAGGGAACCCCGGGAGTGGGTACCCGAATCCAGAGGCGTATTGGACCGGTGGGGGGTACTTGCTTGAAGACATGGTGCAGCATATTGCCAGTGACAGGTGAGCCTCCATCGGTGACCGCCTGGAAGGATAATCCCCCTCCCTCGGAGACCGCAACCCACTTTCAGGAAGGAAAGTGGAGAGTTCATTGTGTCTGGGCCTACTCGCATCCACACCCCCTCTGTCTGTTCTACTCATTGAGGGAGTCCAGCTGTCCGTGTATTACTCTGTTATCGGAAGAATAAAGGAGTGTTGGACTATAGTGGTGTGGGGCTCATTTTCTGGCAGACATTGCTCAAAGGAGGAGGAGGCTCCAGGTGCAGAACACCGACCCGAAGGTAAAATAAGAACTTTGCTCACACCACACAACTGTCTGCGGTGAAGACTTGGCGTGGTGACCCCGCTCTCTCCTCTCTAAGATACCCCTAGACAAAAGACAGACGAGCTGATGATAGAGTGGAGAGGGGAGGCCGCTACACGTGGGGGCTCGTCCAGGATTGGTGTTCGTGCTACTACGGAGTTGAACGTGTCTGCCGGGAGGAGTTCCGAGTAGGTGGGCCACATTATTGCCCAAAGTGCATCCCTGCTCGAAGTCGGGGACATGACCCAGTGAAGGGAAAGGCCCGTGCAGAGGAGAGAGAGAAGGGGGGAGCCCAGCCGTGTGAAGTAGTACACGTGGGGGTTTCTATTTGCACTGCGCCACCAGGCACACCCCCACCGCTTATTTTGTGGGCGTGACTCAGAGAAAAAGAAGAAAAGCCCGCGAACTGGAGCAAAGGGGAGGAGTCCAATACGTGTGAAGGACTACACGTGGTACATTGGCGCAAAAACTGGCAGTGCGCAATGGACCAGCAGCAAGTCACCATGTACGGACATACATCATGGATTTCGGTTCACCCTTCTACCACGACTCTGACTGCTGCTGCTCCGGTGACTGATACGGGGATCCGGCTAAAGCCAAGGGGTCGATTCGCCCTGTATTCGTGCATGGACGTTGAGGCCCTGGGTGTGATTTGTCCCGGTTGTTCGGGACTGGTGTGCCAGCTGAAGCCGTTCGGGAGATGCGAGGCCTGCGGGGAGTTTCTATTTGAAGTGGATCCAGCAGTTGAGAAGCCCAGAACCATTTACCCCAGCCGTGCTGCAGGCAACACCACTCAGAGAGGAGGAATCACTGCTTTGACAGCCATCCCTGTGCACACTGCAGCGACCACAGAGGAGGTCACGAGTACTCAACGGGAGAAATCCAAGGATGCTGACTCGGTCACCACTATCTCACAGCGTCCACCACCGAAGAGAAAGACCGGCATGGTAGCCCCGACCAAAGGGGAGGAGTCCAATACGTGTGAAGGACTACACGTGGTACATTGGCGCAAAAACTGGCAGTGCGCAATGGACCAGCAGCAAGTCACCATGTACGGACATACATCATGGATTTCGGTTCACCCTTCTACCACGACTCTGACTGCTGCTGCTCCGGTGACTGATACGGGGATCCGGCTAAAGCCAAGGGGTCGATTCGCCCTGTATTCGTGCATGGACGTTGAGGCCCTGGGTGTGATTTGTCCCGGTTGTTCGGGACTGGTGTGCCAGCTGAAGCCGTTCGGGAGATGCGAGGCCTGCGGGGAGTTTCTATTTGAAGTGGATCCAGCAGTTGAGAAGCCCAGAACCATTTACCCCAGCCGTGCTGCAGGCAACACCACTCAGAGAGGAGGAATCACTGCTTTGACAGCCATCCCTGTGCACACTGCAGCGACCACAGAGGAGGTCGCGAGTACTCAACGGGAGAAATCCAAGGATGCTGACTCGGTCACCACTATCTCACAGCGTCCACCACCGAAGAGAAAGACCGGCATGGTAGCCCCGACCAGCGGTTGTGGTGGACCATCCCGCCCGCCTACGCCCGGCCCAGAGGGATCCGTCGGCAGGGGTTCCGGACGTCCCACCTCAAGTAAAGGCCGAGGTAAGCCAGGCGGAGAGATTTGGTGTGTGGGAGGAGGTGGTAATTCAGTCTCCACTACAGGCTACCTGCCCGCGGAGGAGTGTGACACCTCTGACCTGGAGTCGCTCTCGGATGTGGGAGACGATGTCGCTATTGATGAACTGTTTGCTGAAAAGGGCTGGGACAAAGTACCTCTCGCCTCGTCCCGCAGGACCAGGGACCCACCCATGTCTACAGGGGATAGTACACCCCGGGTGGAGACACCAGCGCCTGAAGTGGGGTCCCGTCCCCAGCCTGCCCTTACATCCCCGGTGCCACCTGCACCTAGTGCTGGGGGAAAAGAGACTGTTGTTGCGGGCAACTATGCCCAGAGCAGATGTGATCAAGGTCCCTCGCCATCTGGATTCTATAGTTTTGCCTGGTGAAGGGGATAAAACCACCATGCCTCCTCTGGCGAGACTACAACGCCTATTTAGCCAGAAGGTTGCTGCTGAGTATAGATGGGAGTACCCGTACTTGTCCAAGGAGTTGTTGTATGAAGTAGAAGTGTGACGGGAGCGCTGGTACAATGACTTTGTGTGGACCCACCTTCAGATTCCACATGCCCGCAGGTACCTTGCATGTTCCCCCAAGGCCTCTCAGCGCTTTAAAGACTGCAAGGCAGAATGGATGTTGGGACGGCACATCCATGCGGACAAGGTGCTGATCCGGCGCAAAGAAGGGGAGGATGTCGAGTACCATCTGGAGACCATAGATCAGCACTTGAAACCACTTGTTTTGCCACATCCCCGTTTCTATCTGTAGGAGGAAAGAGACTCCGTTCTTGTTCTAATGCTGCTGAACTTTCTGGGGTTTGTTGTCCTTGTTACCCAGAGGAATGAAGGACTGTTCCTGTGTTTGTTCTTCAATTCTCCAGCAAGAAATCATGGACTCTGGGGTAGATAGGGCTCGAAAGAAGAAAGAAAGTTCCACGAGTGCAGTTACTGCGATGCTGTCACCAGGTGGCAGTGTTGCGCATCGATAACACTTTTCACACACTCACTCTATGAAGGAAGGGATTTCTTTACGAAGAAGTTTCTTCATTCTCACACGAATACATGTGTCAGGGTTTATGTGTGTTAACTTTCTTTTCCCCTGTGCAGGAGAGCATCCCATCAAGACCACTGAGTATGGGGTGGGTCTTAGTCAGGATGGGTGGGGAAGAGTGTAATGTGAAAGTGTGATTTTCAATGTTATGGTTAAATGTTGTTGTTTTCCTTCCCTTTCATGTAGGGCTCAGACACAATTGCTCCAGTTGGGTAGTTTAAAAAAAAAAAAAAAGGGGGTTCTATTTTTGTACAATTTATAGTTGGTTTCTGGACTGGGCTATGTCAGCCGTTGAGGGCATAGTTTATTCCAGACACTGGGGACCAGTGTCAAATCACCAGGGGGAGAGTGTAGCGGGTATGCACTTTCCTTGTGTGTTAAAACTGGCAGAGACACCAGTAATGTACAGTTCCCTGCTGCCCAGCGGGTGGCGCTGTCGCCGTGGGCTGGGGTTGAACCATTGCTGTGTGCCGGGCCACTTTTTGTCCTCCCTCGGCAGCGGTATGGTGGGGCGGGGAACCCACCGTGCTTGCTGGGAGAGGGTATAAAGGAAGGGATTTCTTTACGGAGAAGTTTCTTCATGACTATTGTAAAACCGATGTATTCCAGTACTGCCCACCACATTATACCCCATACCTTACTTATCTTAATCAAAGAGACCACACATTGCTGTTTTGGAGTAAAACATGGCCGTAGCAGCCTCCTTTATTTTTTTAACTGTTCCATCAGTTATCAAAAACTTTAACCATCAAAACACATAAACCCAGAAACATAACAGAAATATTGCCCCCTAGTGTTGGTCTTTGCAGGAACCTCAAATTCGCCATAATCATATTAACCCGATATTCCTCATCATAATGAATTCTTATTATCCCCGGACACTGAGGTACCTTACCAATGGTCATAGGCCTCAAGCCGATCAGCTACTCAGAGACGACCACTGACCGCAGTGCCCCCATTATCCAACTCATCCAGCTAAACTCCTGTTAGCTGGAAACCATCCTCAGAACCCATACCACCGATGGTTCCTGACCACTTGCTTATTCGAGGTACTTCCTTCTCCCGCAAAGACCAAACACCCGCCACCGCACCGAAGGGAAAACACCTTTACCCTTTGGTGCCCCTCCAAACCTTAAGGGCTCGCTGAATCCCATCCTGCAAACCCAAAGACCATAAATCAGTCCCCACATCGTTCAGATGGACCCCATCCCTTCGTAGATACCGCCATGTATCCACCTCCAATTCGAAATGTCGGACCACCAACCCACCATTCCATACCACAAACTTGCCCATGTCTCGGTTAATTTTCCTCCGGGCCCTGTTGATTCCAGCCACGGACCTAGCCCCCCTCCACTCTACCCGTGCCACCATGTCTGACCAGACGATAATCATGCCCGGGAATGACATCCTTAGCCTCAGGAAATCAGACTTCATACCCCGAGTCACTTCTAGCATGGACCTGAAACCCAAGTCGTTGGTGGCCTGTCCAAACGCGCAAAATGGTGCACCTCCGGAACCATCTTACTCCACAACATTCCTGGAATTCCCAGCCAGCGGACACACGCCTCCGGTCTTGGGAACCCCAGCTGCCGACCCTCATGACGAACATCGGCTCTCTTAGCCCCCCAGAAAACAAACGAATGGCCCAGTATCCAGACCAACGCCTGCATTTGACCTGTAATTGCAAGAAGACATTCCCCATGAGAATCTCCCATCACCCTTATATATTCCCAGCAATCCGAACAGAAACCCAAACCAAAACATAAACAACGCCCCATGACTTGTACCCCCACATTATTCCAGTCCCACCAGTAGCTGTGGGCGTACGTATAACCGGAACCTCCTGGATTCCCAGCGGCCTATCTTCTTAACCGCCTCCTCATCCATCCCACATCTGGCCGCCTCCGTAGCTGCCCCGATCCTAAAAGAGTGTGAGGAAAATTCATTTTCCTTGAGTTCCAAAGCCCGAAGGGACTTCCTGAACACCGCAATGAACTGATACCTTGAAAGTGGGATTCCGTCCTCGTGTACCAAAAAGGAACCCACCCCCGACGGTCGCACCTCCAAGTACCCTTTTACAGCCCTTACCGGGCACAACAAGGAACCTGGGACCGGAAAAACCTGGACCAACTTACCTCTGCCCATCTGGTCCGTCTTAGACCTCCTCAGCACCAGCGACACCCCTTGCTCCGTCCAGCCCATCTCGCTATCAAGCAACCCCCCGTGTACTGCTTTTGACGGGCTGACCAACTCACCTATTCTGAATGCTCCAAAGAATGCCAGTGAGAATGCCACCGTGAACAACAAAACTTCGTATGGGGATGAACATAAGCCCTGTAACTGCCCCATGATCTTGACCAAGAGAGCAAACGAAACCGGTCGCCTGCCATCCGGCTTCTGCCCCCCCCGCCCATAACCCTTAAGTGCCTGCCACACCCAAAAATCTTTTGTAAAATCGGGGCAACCTTGCCATTTGAACAAAAAGGCCAAGCCTGCCATCTTCTTACCCAAACTGGACCTGGACACACGGGCCTCCATGTTTCTAGCCAGGAAATACAGCACCAATAACCTGACATTGGGACCCACAGGATCCGCTCCTGCTTCCCGAACCATCTCTTTCCATTCCAACCACACCTTCTCATATGCCCCCCATGTGCCCGTACTCACCGATTTTTTGATCCAACCTGACACTATTCCAACGGAATCTTCCACAGCCAGCCTGGACAAGGGACCCCACGTTGCTCCGCCCCCGGTGCCAACTCTCGGAACCTGTCCCACTGAAAGCGAGACAGCGCATCAGCTATGACATTGTCCACCCCCGGAAGGTGCACCGCATACACAAACACATTGAGCTGCAAACATCTCAACACCAGATGGCGCAGAAGACGCACCACCGGGGGGGGGAAGATGCCGACACTTTGTTGATGACTTGTACTACCCCCAGGTTGTCCCCATGAAAACGCACTTTCAGATCCCTGAAACACGCCCCCCACAACTCCACCGCCAGCACCACCGGGAACAGTTCCAACAGAACCAAATTCTTGGTGAAACCAGCGTCCATCCAGGACTGCGGCCATGGGCCCGCACTCCACCTGCCCTGAAAGTAAGCCCCAAAACCTGCCCCCCCAGCCGCATCTGTGTATAGTTCTAAATCAAAATTGCTAATAGGGCCCGACATCCATAACGCTCTCCCATTGAAAGACTCTAAGAATGAATGCCAAACCCGCAAGTCCGCCTTGTGTTCTCTGCCCAAACTCACAAAGTGCGTGGGGGACCGTACCCCAGCCGTGTTAGCCGACAGCCGTCTGCAAAATACCCTGCCCATTGGCAGAATGCGGCACGCAAAATTGAGCTTTCCCAGTAGCGACTGTAAAACCCTAAGCTACACTTTCCTTACCCCCATCATGACCTTCAGCTCAGTCTTGAGCGACTCCAATTTGTCCAATGGTAGGCGGCACTCCATGGCCTCCGAATCCAGGACAATACCCAAAAACGTGATAACCGTGCGAGGTCCCTCCGTTTTGTCAGGTGCCAATGGTATCCCAAACCGCTCTGCAACGTGCTCCAATGTGGCCAGGAGCACAGCACAGATTCTGGATGAGGCCGGACCCACGCAAAGGAAATCGTCCAAGTAGTGAATGATTGAATTCACCCCCGACACATCCCTGACCACCCATTCCACAAACAAACTGAACTGTTCGAACAGTGCGCACGATATGGAGCATCCCATAGGCAAGCACTTATCCACATAGAACTCATTGTCCCACTTACAACCCAGGAGGTGAAAACTATCCGGGTGAACAGGCAACAATCTAAACGCCGCCTCTATGTCTGTTTTTGCCATCAGCGCCCCCTGGCCATACCGGCGAACCCACCCCACAGCATCAAAGGAAGTGTAACTGACCGTACATGCTTCCGGATCAATAGCGTCATTGACCGACCTGCCCTTTGGGAAAGACAGGTGGTGAATGAGGCGGAACTTGTTGGGCTCCTTCTTAGGTACCACCCCGAGCGGGGAGACCACCAAGTTCACCAGGGGAGGGGACCGGAAAGGACCCCCCATCCGGCCCAAAGCAACCTCCTTGCGCAGCTTTTCCGTGACCACTGCAGGTTGCTGCAAGGCCGATCGCAGATTGCGTGCGATCGGGGGAATAACCTGCAAAGAACATGGAATGCGAAACCCCTCTGAAAACCCTTGCTCCAACAACCTTGCCGCCCCCTTGTCCGGATACCTACCGAGGAACAGCTGCATCCTTTCCACCATCACCGGAGTCCTCCCTTTTCTGCCCAGAGTCCCCGGCCCGCCCCTTACCTCGCTTAAAGCATCTAGCCTGTGTATGGGAGCCCCCGCAACCGGAGCACTCATGCTTGAAACGACAGGACCCCCCAAACTTGCAGGAGCCCTCATTATATTGCCAGCACACCCCCTTTTGTTTCCCGGCCGATTGTCCTGGGGAAGAGGTTCCACCGGCCCCCCCCCCCTGAAAAAACTGACTAGAAGCCCTCGGCGCCGTCATCAACCGCATCCATAAGCTTATGTTCTTATTATCCCACCGCAGACCAGGCCTCACCGCTCTCCTCTGCCTGAATTGTTCATCATATCTGAGCCACCCCGTGCCCCCGTACACTCTGTATGCTTCCCCTATAGAGTCCTGATAACCAAATAGTGCCGAACAATGTTCCGGGTTCTTCTGCCCTATAACACTAGCCATGATGGAGAACGCTTGCAACCAGTTTGTAAACGTCCGTGGGATCAGCCTATATCTCCTCTTCTCCTCACCCTCTTTTTTTGAATCATCCGGTTTTACCCTGTCCAGATGAAACTTCTCTAATGGCAGAAGTGAGAACATCTCCACATACTCACCCTTCCATATATTTTCCTTGACTTCGGATTTCAGGTGAGATCCCAGCAATGCCTCATAACACACATACATCTCACATTTAGCAGCATTATCCAACCTAATGACATCCTGCCTTGCCGCCTGTTCCACCGCACCACCCTCTTTTGTGGCCACAGCTGCAGAACCCAACCCTACAGCATCCCCCACCCCAATATTCCCCGCAGGTGTAACCGGTGACCCCACCACGGCAGCGGGCCCAGCCGTCCCTGTTGACGGGACCCACGCCGCCGCCGGACTGACTCGCCCGCCATCCCCCTGTTCAAATTGGCTGACTAAGGATTTGATGCCCGCAAGAAACCCCTGCAGCCCGTCCGGCCGTGCACCTTCCCCATCCTGGAACGCACCCCCCCTGCCTGTCCATCATCTTGACCCCGAACTTGCACCGCAAAACCCACACCCGCAGCCGACATACCCACCTGGGCACCATTCCCCTCCTGGCCCCCATCAGAAACAATTGAAAGGGACTTACCGGACTGCCTGGAAGAACTCACACCAGCCGATCCACTCGAATCCACCGCTGCCTCCGACCGTCCGGGTCTCCGATCCTCCTCCGAGCTGCACACTTCACCCTCTGACAGCACACCAGCCAGCTCCTCACCACCGGACGATAGCTCACCAGGTGACCTGTCCCTGGAAGCTGAGGGGTCAGGACCTGATTGGTCCCACCTCCGCGCACCTGACCCGCCCGCCGATTTCTTAACCGCCTTGCCTCCACGCTGTCTCTGCTCACCCGCACCGCCGTCATCACTCACTGGCACACCACCTCCCGCAGCCTCCTGCACCCGATGTCCGGCCGAGGGGGGGGGGGTGCCCGGACGTCGCGGCCACCGATGACCCCCGCTGGAGCCCCAAACCCGCCGGGGATGCCCGAGGGGCCGGGCCCGCCTGATCCGACTCCACGCGCCGCGCGGGCCTATCGGCCACACCGGAACTCCCGGTGCGGCCCCCCGCTGAGCTCCGCACTTGAGGGGGATTCCTTCCGGTACCCCCCGCCTTGGGCAATGCAGCGCGCTTAGCCGGGGGGCCCGAAGGGGCCCTAGGGGGACTCCCAATCTGCCGCTGAGCTCTCGGGGAGGGGCCCGGTGAGTAGCGATACGGGGGTCTAGACCTCCGAGCTCACCCAGCCTCTCTCCCCGCGGTACCTTGTGACCCGGCCGGACTTGAAAGCATCGGCCCCAGGGTCTCCTGGAGCCAATCCTCGCCCCGTGTCGCAGCCTCTGCCCGAAGCTGGGCCAGAAGTTTGTCTACAGCAGACATGCTGCTGCTAGCTGACATGCTGCTGGAAACTTTCCCCTGCGCTGTGTTAACTCAGAGGGGCGGGGTCTTCCTTTTATCTAGCCTTCACCCCTCCCCTCTATATTTCCATTAGCCAATAGTTAATCTTCTCTTATTACATACTCTGTTCACTCAGTCATGCCCAGCCCTCCGCCTATGGCATTCTGTCTTTTTGCTCCGGGCTTTTCTTTCTCACACGAATACATGTGTCAGGGTTTATGTGTGTTAACTTTCTTTTCCCCTCTGCAGGAGAGCATCCCATCAAGACCACTGAGTATGGGGTGGGTCTTAGTCAGGATGGGTGGGGAAGAGTGTAATGTGAAAGTGTGATTTTCAATGTTATGGTTAAATGTTGTTGTTTTCCTTCCCTTTCATGTAGGGCTCAGACACAATTGCTCCAGTTGGTTAGTTAAAAAAAAAAAAAAAAAGGGGTTCTATTTTTGTACAATTTATAGTTGGTTTCTGGACTGGGCTATGTCAGCCGTTGAGGGCATAGTTTATTCCAGACACTGGGGACCAGTGTCAAACCACCAGGGGGAGAGTGTAGCGGGTATGCACTTTCCATGTGTGTTAAAACTGGCAGAGACACCAGTAATGTACAGTTCCCTGCTGCCCAGCGGGTGGCGCTGTCGCCGTGGGCTGGGGTTGAACCATTGCTGTGTGCCGGGCCCCTTTTTGTCCTCCCTCGGCAGCGGTATGGTGGGGCGGGGAACCCGCCGTGCTTGCTGGGAGAGGGTATAAAGGGGCCGGCCATCTTTGTCACAGGGTCGAAGTCCCAGGCACCTTCAGCCTGAGGGCGGTGGTCGGATGGAGGTTCTAGGCGGCCTAGGCCTAGAGGACGTTCGGAGGTCGTGTTCCATCCCAGGCACCTTTAGCCTGGGATGGAGGTCTGGAGCTCAGTGCCCACCACTGAGTTCCGCGAGGGAAGGAGATCCTAGGGAACCCCCGGGAGCGGGTACCCGAATCCAGAGGCGTAATGGACCGGTGGAGGGTACTTGCTTGAAGACCTGGTGCAGCATATTGCCAGTGACAGGTGAGCCTCCATCGGTGATAGCCTGGAAGGATAATCCCCCTCGCTCGGAGACCGCAACCCACTTTCAGGAAGGAAAGTGGAGAGTTCATTGTGTCTGGGCCTACTCGCATCCACACCCCCTCTGTCTGTTCTACTCATTGAGGGAGTCCAGCTGTCCGTGTATTACTCTGTTATCAGAAGAATAAAGGAGTGTTGGACTATAGTGGTGTGGGGCTCATTTTCTGGCAGACATTGCTCAAAGGAGGAGGAGGCTCCAGGTGCAGAACACCGACCCGAAGGTAAAATAAGAACTTTGCTCACACCACACAACTGTCTGCGGTGAAGGCTTGGCGTGGTGACTCCGCTCTCTCCTCTCTAAGATACCCCTAGACAAGAGACAGACAAGCTGATGATAGAGTTGAGAGGGGAGGCCGCTACAATGGTATGGCGCAGGGTGTCCCAGGTCCTTGCAGCACATCTGCCAGTAGCACACCACCAGCTGTAGACTATAGCTGGCAAATTTCTCTGCCTTATCTGCTGCAGCAAAAAAAAAATACAGTTATTGCCACCCACATGCCCAGCGTCTAATTGCAAGCTTGTCAAAGCTGCTGGCTCTACAACTTCTGCCTTTCTGTCTGGTGGATTATGCCCCCTTCTGTGAATTTGCAGAATGTGCTGTACCACAATGGCAGGTTCCCAGGTGCTTTTTCTTTTCACGTAAGGCCTTTTTAGCTCTTTACCATCATGTGTAAGGCAATGTTGTGGCATTGTTCGGCAAGGCAGTCAGCTGCAAAGTCCACGTTACTGCTCACGCCTGGTCCAGCAGGCATGGTCAGGGACAATATATTTAGTTCACAGCACACTGGGTAGTTCTGATCACGATTAATAAATGGACCAAGTTTTTTCATCCTAATTCAGAGTCTTCACGTGTCACTATGTATGGTCCATGAGCGCAGGTTTATAGTGTTTGAATGTTGTATATTTTGTACTTCCGGGTACAAATTTTTCTTGCTGCTCTGGATCCAAGTCCTCCTTTCTGATTTTTTTGTACCTCTTGACAATCTGAGGTTTTTTCACACCCACCCACCAATTTTAGCGCTTGTGTTCTTATTGTTGTTGGGTAGTTCTGCTTGCTTGCAGAAGGATGCAGAACAGGGCTCAGTGCTGAAGTTTGTTGTGCCGCCACATCTTAATACAGCTAGTGGTGATGATGCAAGATTTGTCAGCTCTACCCCCTCCTCCTCCTCTGATGAATTGTCCTATTAACCACAAGTACCCCTAAGCCTACAAGGGGCTATTCAATTAGTCATGCTAAAAGGTGCCATGCAGTGCTTCAGCTGGTGTGTCTAGGGGACAGGAACCACACCGGAGCAGAGATTCTTGCAGCTCTGCAGGGGCAGGCCCAGGAGGTGGTTCATGCCATGCCAGCTGGAGCCAGGAATGGTGGTATTATATTGGCACAAACCTCTTGGCCGCCCTTAGGGAAAGTTGGCATGTGCCATGCCTGGCACATATCCTCAATTTGGCGGTGCAGCATTTCTGAAATATGGTCCCAGGGTTGGAAGACTGTGTGGCATTATGGGCACTCGAGGCAAAGCAGCGGGAGGAAAAGGAGGGCTTCCTTTCCTCTCAAGGTCATGCATGCCAAGTGCATACCATTTTTCATTTTTGACAGCAAGGCAATTCTTGCTTTTATCAAGAGTACCTCTATAGGGTTATGGTGTAAAGGCACCACAGGCACTCAAAGACCAATTTTTCTGCACCGGTTTGACAGATGCATATTATTTCAATTTTTGACAGCAAGGCAAATATCACGATCAGGCGTCAGGCTTGAAGACCAGTTGCTATAGCAGTTGTGGGACTACAGGATAGGTACGCAGGCAGTAACCTGGGCAGATGACGCAGGCTCCCCTGAGGTGCGGAGTCTAAGTACTAATCGGTGTTCACCAGAGCTCCTGATGGTGGAGATGGGTTTATGGGTTTAACTGCATTTTAGTAACAGGTCACAGTCCTCAGGAGGTGAGCAAGCCAGGGTCCAGTAGCAGATAAGCAGGTATGGATCAAACAGAAGCGTGGTCAGTAACGAGTAGTTGCAGGCTGGGATCAGGCAGAAGCGTAGTTGAGGAACAAGCCAAGGGTCAATAACGAGTGGTAGCAAAATATGGACGGTAGCAGGGAAGACAAGAGCGAGATACTGGCTGAGAAAGCACAATAATCTGGCAAAGAGGAAGTGCAGAGACGTGGCTTATATCAGGAAATTCATGGGAGGAGAAAAGAGTTCAAGGTTTAGCAGAAGTCAGGGCACAAGGCACAAGGCAGGGTTGTCCAATGGATCAGACAGGGTGTTGTCCATCATCACAGGTAGCTCAGTGAGAAGAGTCATTGCCAGACACAGCTGAGGTTCTAGGTTCAAGTCCAGGCCCTGACAGTACTTCCTTCCTCCCACAACACTCCCAAGAGTTTTCTTCTGGCCCATATCCTTCCCATTGGATATTGTAATTTTTTCCTAAAAATCCTGGAATCAAGAATTTTCTCCACCACAAATTCTTCTTCACCCTGTACCTCAACAGGTGGAGGAGGTGGAAGGATTATTCCAGAAAAAAGGATTTTCATGAAATGGTTTAAGTAGTCATATGTGAACAACAGGGTGGATCTTCATACTGTCGGGAAGTTTTAAGCGAAAAGCAACCGGGTTGATTTGAGCCAAAATCTGGAAAGGCCCTACAACTTTTGGCCTAACTTTGCAGATGGAACATGGACCTTAAAATTTTTGGTTGATAACCAAACTTTGTCACCCACATGAAAGGTAGGAAGTGATCTGCAATGTCCATCAGCAGCCTTCTTGTAACATTCCTGAGCCTCCCTCAAAGTCTCAATCAATTTCTCCTGAATCTCCTGCAATGTAGTTAATCTGTTGGTAACAGAAGGAATTGGAGTTGAGATAGGGAGATCAGGAATAAAAACTGGATGATAACCATTGTTTAAATAAAAAGGACTTTGAGAAGTTTAAAATTGTTATAAGCAAATTATCTGCTGTAGAGATAATCCACCCAGTCATCCTGAAGATAACTGACAAAACATTGAAGGTACTGCTACAAGGTTTAATTGGTCCTCTCAGTCTGACCATTAGACTGAGAATGAAAAGCGGAGGACAGATTAACTGTTCCACCTAAGGCTGAGCAAAAGCTTTTCCAAAATGTTTAAGTAAACTGTACTCCTCTATCAGAATCCACATCATCCGGAATTCCATGTAGTTTAAATAATTCTTGAACCATTAACTCTGCAGTTTGTTCAGCAGAAGGTACCTTAACAGGTATAAAATGAGCCATCTTAGTGACACGGTCAACGATGACCAAGATGGTGGTAATTTCCTTTGAGGGAGGTAAATCTACCACAAAGTCCATAGAAATTGACCCCCATGGTCTTGATGGAACAGGGAGTAGCTGGAGCAACCCCAAAGGAGATGCTCGGGAGTCTTATTGTGTGCAGAGGTAAGGCATGAGGCCAAAAGGCATAATCAAGGACTCAAAATGCCCATATCTGGCTCTAAAGGCGGTTTTCCAGTTGTCTCCTTCAAATTGCTGCACATCCTCCAGCAGCATGTAACCAACGAATAATTACTAGTGACTCCTCCTTGCATGATGGTGGGGCTATGGAAGGAGTAACTGTGGGCAAGAAGCCAGGGGAATAGGCCGCTTTGGCAGCTGCGTTGCAAGGCAACTACTATGAGTCTGGGTGACAGAGGAGGATGAGGAAAGCTTTGTTATCCACTCCACCAACTCTTCTGCATGTTGTGGCTCAATAACACGGCCAGCAGCAGAAAAAAGGACAAGTCTGCCCAACAACCACCTGCAGAGGATGCACCATGTCCACGACCACCACTGTTCACTGTAGACACAAAGGCTGCTTGCCCTCTTTTAGTGGCCTTTGATCGTCTGCCTCTCTCCTTGGTGGCCTTCCGGACATGATGTTTTTTTTTTTTTAACACTGCACTAAAAACTGTATTTTATATACTGTGTACACCACCTGCACTGTATTAGAAACTGTACACCGGCTGCACTGTATTATATACTGTGTACACCACCTGAAGTGTATTAGAAACTGTACACACTGTATTATATTCTGTGTACACCGCCTGCACTGTATTATATACTGTGTACACCGCCTGCACTGTATTAGAAACGGTACAACTCATAATATACTGTGTACGCCACCTGAAGTGTTCTTAGAAACTGTACACACTGTAGTATATACTGTGTACCACCGAATACCCTGTATATACTGTATAGGCTACGCTGAAGGCAGAGTATATATATATTGTGAGGGGGTTAGCTCGGCAGCGGGTGTGTGTGACCCCCGGGATGGGCTCCCCAGACAAAAACAGGCCCAGCAAACGGAGGTTGTGGTTTTCAAAATCAAAAAGGTGCGGTTTATTTTCTATTTACAGTGACAAAACACAGCAAAGCAAAAGAAACATAAATAAAATAAATCCTGGTCAACTTGACCTCTGACTAAACATACAGGTTTCCTAACTAACAACTGGGATCAGCCTAGTGCTGTCCTAGTCCCTAAGTCCCTGGTTTTAAATGTCCAAGCAAATAGCCACACAGGCTTTGTCTCACCGCACAGGGGTTCACTCTCCCTAGACAGTCCACACAGGTCTGGTTCCAGGCATGAGCAAACACCTAATGAATCTGGGAGTTTTTATAGAGGCCTTAAACGAGCTGACAAGCTTCAGCTGGTCTCATCAACTCCCTGCCTGCACGACGCCCCACACTCTCCCTAGAGGTATGAGTCATCCATGAGCCCACTAGCCTTATACAACTCTCCACCTAGTTGTATAAGTCGGCGTAAAGCCTGAATCTGGGCGAAATATATCTACCCCCCTGGATGCAACCAGGTGACTTTACCTTCCTGCTGTCACATACCCCCCCCTCTTGTTTTAACCTCGGGGTTGGAACACCAGCAATCAGGCATTCATGTACTCGAGACAAAGCATCCACATTCCCCATTTGAACGCCAGGGCGATGCTTTACTGTAAAGTTGAATTCCTGGAGGGCCAGGAACCACCTATTCACTCTTCTATTTGTTTCCTTGTTTTGAGCCATCCACTTTAACGGAGCGTGATCCGTAACCATGTCAAAGTGCCTACCTAGCAGGTAGTACCGAAGGGAATCTAGAGCCCACTTCACCGCTAAACACTCCTTTTCAACGGTGGCGTAATTTACCTCATGGGACTTCAACTTCCTGCTGAGGTAAATGACTGGGTGCTCTTCCCCGTTCCAGACCTGGGACAATACTGCTCCTAACCCCACATCTGACGCATCACTTTGTACGACAAAGTCTTTAGAGAAGTCGGGTGAGTACAACACTGGCTGGCTACATAAGGCTTGTTTCAAGAATTGGAATGCTGCCTCAGCCTCGGGGGTCCATTTAATCATGACCGACCCTTTCCCCTTCGTCAGGTTGGTTAGGGGCACAGCCTTAGAAGCAAAGTGGGGAATGAATCGCCGATAATACCCAGCGATTCCCAGAAAGGCTCGTACCTGCTTCTTGCTGTTGGGACGTGGCCAACTCTGGATGGCCTCGACTTTGTTGAGTTGGGGTTTTATTACTCCCCTCCCAATGGTGTACCCAAGATATTTGGCCTCCTCCTGCCCAATGGTACACTTCTTGGGGTTAGCCGTAAACCCCGCTTCCCGAACAGAGTCCAGGACTGCTTGCACTTTTGGCAGATGTGAGGCCCAATCTGTGCTATGGACAATTACGTCATCCAGGTAAGCCGCAGCATACTTCCGATGGGGCCTCAGCATCTGGTCCATTTTCCGCTGGAATGTGGCCGGCGCATTCTGTAACCCGAACGGCATTCTTTTATATTGGAACGCCCCGTCTGGGGTTACAAATGCGGTTTTCTCTTTGGCCGACTTGGCCAGGGGGATTTGCCAATACCCTTTTGTGAGGTCAAGAGTCGTCATGTATCGGGCTGTTCCCAGCCGGTCGATCAACTCATCTATACGTGGCATGGGGTAGGTGTCAAATTTTGTAACTTTGTTCAACTGACGAAAATCGTTACAAAATCGCCAGCTCCCATCCGGTTTGGCACCAACACAATGGGACTAGACCAATCACTTTGGGACTCCTCTATCACCCCTAAGTTCAGCATTTTCTGTACTTCCTCCCGTATTGCCTCCCGTCGGGCCTCTGGGATCCGATAGGGTTTTAACTTCACCCTTTCACCGGGCGGGGTAATGATGTCATGCTCTACCCCAGATGTTTGTCCCGGCAGCTCAGAGAATACCTCCTTGTTGCGAAGCACAAACTCCTTAACCTCCTGTTGTTGGGGTTGTGACAAGGTGGCTGCTATTCCAACCTCAGGAATCACGCAACCAGTTTGAGCTGGTGACCAAGTGTCTGCGACTAGGGACTCTCTATCCCCCCAGGCTTTCAACAGATTAACGTGATAGATCTGTTCGGGCTTTCGCCTTCCTGGTTGTCTGACCTTGTAATTCACTTCGCTCACTTTTTCCATTATCTCATAGGGGCCTTGCCATTTGGCAAGGAATTTACTTTCAACCGTAGGGACAAGTACCAGTATCCTATCCCCCGGGGAAAAGGTACGGGTCTTGGCTCCACGGTTGTACACTCTCTGCTGTGCTAACTGCGCTTGGGCCAAATGTTCCTTCACGATGGGCATTACCTGTGCAATTCGGTCTTGCATCAGGGCGACATGCTCAATCACACTCCTGTGGGGAGAACTCTCACTTTCCCAAGTTTCCTTGGCAATATCCAACAGCCCTCTTGGGTGTCTCCCATACAGTAACTCAAAGGGGGAGAATCCCGTAGAGGATTGGGGCACCTCCCTAATAGCAAACATCAGATAAGGAAGTAGACAGTCCCAATCCTTTCCATCTCTATCCACCACTTTCTTCAACATTTGTTTTAGGGTTTTGTTGAATCTTTCAACCAGCCCATCGGTTTGGGGGTGATACACAGATGTACGTAATTGCGTCACTTTGAACAATTTACACAGCTCCTTCATAACCCGGGACATAAAGGGTGTACCTTGGTCCGTAAGCAGTTCTTTACAAATACCCACCCGGCTAAACACAAGAGATAGCTCTTTGGCTATGGTTTTGGCTGAGGTATTTCGGAGAGGGATCGCTTCTGGATAACGGGTGGCATAGTCCATTATAACTAATATGTACTGGTGCCCCCTAGCGGACTTGATTATAGGCCCTACCAAATCCATGGCGATCCTCTCAAACGGGACCTCAATGATGGGTAGAGGGACCAGCGGGCTACGGAAATGTGGCATCGGGGCCGACCTCTGACACACAGGGCAGGAGGAACAATAATTTTCTATGTTCTTCATCACCCCCGGCCAATAGAATCTCTGTAATACCCTCTCTCGGGTTTTCTCTGTCCCCAGATGACCTCCAAGAATGTGCCCATGGGCCAACTCCAACACCAACTTCCTGTAAGGTTTGGGCACCACAAGCTGCTCAACGGTTTCTTCTGCCCTTTTTGCCACCCGATACAGTAGGTCCTTCTCTACGCTGAAGTATGGGTAAGTGCAGGTATTATCTGGGTTCACTAACTCGCCATCTATTTTCACTACGTTTTCCCGTGCCTTTATTAGGGCGGGGTCTTTCAACTGTTCTGTGGCAAAGTTTTCCCTGTGAACCTCAAGATCAGAAAACTCCACAGACGGTAGGTTTTCGTCTGAGGAGGTGGGCTCCTCTCCAGTTTCTTGAGTCTCCCCTGCCAATACTGATAAGGGAAATTCCGGAGAGTCCTCACCACTCTCAGGGGAGTTCTGGCTATCACATTCCTGGTACATAGGGGCACCAGTGGGGGGCTCAGGATCATCCCACAGTTCCCAGAACTTCGGAAAATCCCTTCCCACAATGGCGTCATGCGGTAACTGAGATACTAAGCCCACTGGATGAGAGAGGGTACCTTTGGGGGTCTCGAAACACACTGTAGTCACTGGATACTCTCGGGTGTCCCCATGCACACAAATAACAGCTACCTTGCTATTCCCAAAGACCTCTGTTTTAACTAACTCAGCCTTTATCAGGGTCACAAGGCTACCTGAATCCAGCAATACCACAACATTTCTACCATTAACACACATTTTGCATAAATGTTTCTCAGTTCCTCGAATGGCAGTGCATGCGACTGTCGCACACAGCGACTGACGTCTGCCCGTCAGAAAGTCACACTGCATGGGTTCCTCCACAACCGGGCAATTGGCTGCAATATGTCCCGCTTGCCGGCAGCGGTAGCAAACGATCCTTCTTGCCGCCTCTTGAGCCGCTGATTTCCCAGGCTGTTCTCGCCAAACTTGGGGTAGAGCTCCCACCCTCTCACTCTCTCCACCCTCACCCCTTGGAATCCTCTTATCCGCCCCTGGGGATGGTCTGGTCTTAGGGTGGAAAGTCCGAGTGTCTCTGGAAGAGGCCGTCAGGTTCTCTGTAGCCAAGTATTTCTCCACACGATCCACAAGACCATCGGCCGTCTCTGGGTCTCCATGGCTTACCCACTTTTGGATGGCAGTAGGAAGAGCTCTCAAAAACCGATCCATTACAACACGTTCCACAATCTTTGGTGCGGACAAAGTCTCTGGCTGTAGCCACTTTCTGCTCAGGTGAATGAGATCATACATTTGAGACCTGGGGGGTTTTCCAAGCTGGAAAGTCCAGTTATGCACACGCTGAGCCCGGACAGCCTGGGTGACACCCAGCCTTGCCAAAATTTCAGCTTTTAGCATCACATAGTCTTTTGCTTGGTTAGGCTCTAGGTCATAGTAAGCTTTCTGCGATTCACCAGTTAACAGAGGAGCCACCAGTCCAGCCCACTGCTCCTCAGGCCACTTTTCTCTTTCAGCGGTCCTTTCAAATGTGGTCAAAAATACCTCTGGATCATCCTCTCCAGTCATTTTTGTCAATAAACGACTCACCCCAAAGGACGCGGTATTAGTGGGACGGCTTTCCTCACTGGTCTGCGGACGTTGCTGCATTACTGCTTCCATTTGTTGTAGTCTCTGCTCTTGCTTCTGTAACAGGTCTATGAAGCGGGCCTCAGATTGCTGCTGGGCTTGTTGCTGAGCTTCCAGACTCTGTTGGTGAGCTTGCTGCTGGGCTGCAAGGCTCTGTTGATGAGCTTGCTGCTGGGCTGCAAGGCTCCTTTGCAAACCTGCATTTGTCTGCTGTTGATTGGCATTTGCTAGAGCCAGCTGTTTCAGTATCTCCTCCATGCTGGCTTAAAAAAAAACTGCCCGCATTCTCCACCAACTGTGAGGGGGTTAGCTCGGCAGCGGGTGTTTGTGACCCCCGGGATGGGCTCCCCAGACAAAAACAGGCCCAGCAAACGGAGGTTGTGGTTTTCAAAATCAAAAAGGTGCGGTTTATTTTCTATTTACAGTGACAAAACACAGCAAAGCAAAAGAAACATAAATAAAATAAATCCTGGTCAACTTGACCTCTGACTAAACATACAGGTTTCCTAACTAACAACTGGGATCAGCCTAGTGCTGTCCTAGTCCCTAAGTCCCTGGTTTTAAATGTCCAAGCAAATAGCCACACAGGCTTTGTCTCACCGCACAGGGGTTCACTCTCCCTAGACAGTCCACACAGGTCTGGTTCCAGGCATGAGCAAACACCTAATGAATCTGGGAGTTTTTATAGAGGCCTTAAACGAGCTGACAAGCTTCAGCTGGTCTCATCAACTCCCTGCCTGCACGACGCCCCACACTCTCCCTAGAGGTATGAGTCATCCATGAGCCCACTAGCCTTATACAACTCTCCACCTAGTTGTATAAGTCGGCGTAAAGCCTGAATCTGGGCGAAATATATCTACCCCCCTGGATGCAACCAGGTGACTTTACCTTCCTGCTGTCACAATATATATATATATATATATATAGATAGACTGTATATATATATATTGATACTCCGCCTGAAGTGTATTATATGCTATACACCGCCGAATACACTGTATATATAGTCTACACTGAATGCAGAGTATATATATATATATATATATATATATATATATATATATATACACATACACACACACATATCGATACACCTGTAAATGTTAAAAAATACGCTGTGCTGTCTTTTGCACAGAAAACCAAGAAAAGTATATCAAAATAAAGTGATATAGTGCAATATAAATAAAACAAATCAAAATTGAAAACAATACTTCATAAATAAATAAAGTGACAATAGTGCAGTGAAAGTGCTATTCATTTACCATGATAACCATAAATCACTTTAAATAATTGCTGTATCATAAATATGACAAAGTAAAGTGACTATAGTGCAATAAAGTGCTGACAATGTGACATAATAATCACGTAACCATAAAGATTTTTTTTTATAACACTGTGACCATGGGTAACAAAGTGCTGCTATGCATGTGTGTGATATCCAATTATATCACATCAATCAGTGCAAAACTCTTTTAAAGTCCATAAACAATGAATGCTGTTAGAAAAGTTTAGTATTGTGCGTCTATTAACCACTTCAATACCATGCACTTCTGCACCTTCCCGCCCAGACCAATTTTCAGCTTTCAGTACTCTCACACTTTGAATGACAATTACTTAGTCATGCTACACTGTATCCAAACAAAATTTTTATCATTTTCTTCTCACAAATAGAGCTTTCTTTTGGTGGTATTTAATCGCCACTGGGTTTTTTATTTTTTGCGATATAAGCAAAAAAACAGCAATTTTTTTTAAAAAAAACACTTTTTTTTAGTTTCTATTGTAAAATTTTGCAAATAAGTAATTTTTCTTCATAAATTTGTGCCAAAATGTATACTGCTACATATCTTTGGTAAAATGAACCCAAATTAGTGTATATTATTTGGTCTTTGTGAAAGTTAAAGAGTCTACAAACTATGGTGGCAATCACTGAAAATTTATCACATCTGATCACGCCTGATGTACTGAAGGGATATCTCATTTCTTGAGACACTAACAAGCGAGGAAAGTACAAATACCCCAAAATTACCCCTTTTTGGAAAGTAGACAGTCCAAGGTATTTACTAAGAGGCGTGGTGAGTTTTTTGAAGTTGTATTTTTTTCCCACAATTCTTGGGAAAAATTTTTTTTTTTTTTTTTTTACACAAACTGGTCATATTAACAGTTTTTTTCTCTCACACAGCATATGCATCTACACCCCAAAATACATTCTGCTACTCCTCCTGAGTGTAGCGATACCACATGTGTGAGACTTTTACACAGCCTGGCCACATACAGAGGCCCAACATTGAAGTAGCACTTTCAGGCGTTCTACAAGCATAAATCGCACATATCCTTTCTCAACCACCTATTACACTTTTGAAGGCCCTGGAGCACCAGGACAATGGAATTTTCCACAAAATGACCCCATTTTGGAAAGCACACACCCCAACGTATAATCTATGAAGCATTATGAGTCTTTTGAACGGTTCATTTTTTTCCAGAAGGTTTTGGAAAATGTGGAGAAAAAATGAAAATGCATTTTTTTTACACAAAGTTGTCCATTTATAAGATATTTCTAACGCATAGCATATACATAGCAAAAAATGACACCCCAAAATGCATTCTGCTACTCCTCCTGAGTATAGCAATACCACATGTGTGAGACTTTTACACAGCCTGGCCATATACAGAGGCCCAACATTGAAGTAGCACTTTCAGGCGTTCTACAAGCATAAATCACACATATCCTTTCTCAACCACCTATTACAATTTTGAAGGCCCTGGAGCACCAGGACAATAGAATTTTCCACAAAATGACCCCATTTTGGAAAGCACACACCCCAACGTATAATCTATGAAGCATTATGAGTCTTTTGAACGGTTCATTTTTTTCCAGAAGGTTTTGGAAAATGTGGAGAAAAAATGAAAATGCATTTTTTTTACACAAAGTTGTCCATTTATAAGATATTTCTAACGCATAGCATATACATAGCAAAAATGACACCCCAAAATGCATTCTGCTACTCCTCCTGAGTATAGCAATACCACATGTGTGAGACTTTTACACAGCCTGGCCATATACAGAGGCCCAACATTGAAGTAGCACTTTCAGGCGTTCTACAAGCATAAATCACACATATCCTTTCTCAACCACCTATTACAATTTTGAAGGCCCTGGAGCACCAGGACAATAGAATTTTCCACAAAATGACCCCATTTTGGAAAGCACACACCCCAACGTATAATCTATGAAGCATTATGAGTCTTTTGAACGGTTCATTTTTTTCCAGAAGGTTTTGGAAAATGTGGAGAAAAAATGAAAATGCATTTTTTTTTACACAAAGTTGTCCATTTATAAGATATTTCTAACGCATAGCATATACATAGCAAAAATAACACCCCAAAATGCATTCTGCTACTCCTCCTGAGTATAGCGATACCACATGTGTGAGACTTTTACACAGCCTGGCCATATACAGAGGCCCAACATTGAAGTAGCACTTTCAGGCGTTCTACAAGCATAAATCGCACATATCCTTTCTCAACCACCTATTACAATTTTGAAGGCCCTGGAGCACCAGGACAATAGAATTTTCCACAAAATGACCCCATTTTTGAAAGCACACACCCCAACGTATAATCTATGAAGCATTATGAGTCTTTTGAACGGTTCATTTTTTTCCAGAAGGTTTTGGAAAATGTGGAGAAAAAATGAAAATGCATTTTTTTTACACAAAGTTGTCTATTTATAAGATATTTCTAACGCATAGCATATACATAGCAAAAATGACACCCCAAAATGCATTCTGCTACTCCTCCTGAGTATAGCAATACCACATGTGTGAGACTTTTACACAGCCTGGCCATATACAGAGGCCCAACATTGAAGTAGCACTTTCAGGCGTTCTACAAGCATAAATCGCACATATCCTTTCTCAACCACCTATTACAATTTTGAAGGCCCTGGAGCACCAGGACAATAGAATTTTCCACAAAATGACCCCATTTTGGAAAGCACACACCCCAACGTATAATCTATGAAGCATTATGAGTCTTTTGAACGGTTCATTTTTTTCCAGAAGGTTTTGGAAAATGTGGAGAAAAAATGAAAATGCATTTTTTTTACACAAAGTTGTCCATTTATAAGATATTTCTAACGCATAGCATATACATAGCAAAAATGACACCCCAAAATGCATTCTGCTACTCCTCCTGAGTATAGCAATACCACATGTGTGAGACTTTTACACAGCCTGGCCATATACAGAGGCCCAACATTGAAGTAGCACTTTCAGGCGTTCTACAAGCATAAATCACACATATCCTTTCTCAACCACCTATTACAATTTTGAAGGCCCTGGAGCACCAGGACAATAGAATTTTCCACAAAATGACCCCATTTTGGAAAGCACACACCCCAACGTATAATCTATGAAGCATTATGAGTCTTTTGAACGGTTCATTTTTTTCCAGAAGGTTTTGGAAAATGTGGAGAAAAAATGAAAATGCATTTTTTTTACACAAAGTTGTCCATTTATAAGATATTTCTAACGCATAGCATATACATAGCAAAAATAACACCCCAAAATGCATTCTGCTACTCCTCCTGAGTATAGCGATACCACATGTGTGAGACTTTTACACAGCCTGGCCATATACAGAGGCCCAACATTGAAGTAGCACTTTCAGGCGTTCTACAAGCATAAATCGCACATATCCTTTCTCAACCACCTATTACAATTTTGAAGGCCCTGGAGCACCAGGACAATAGAATTTTCCACAAAATGACCCCATTTTTGAAAGCACACACCCCAACGTATAATCTATGAGGCATTATGAGTCTTTTGAACGGTTCATTTTTTTCCAGAAGGTTTTGGAAAATGTGGAGAAAAAATTAAAATGCATTTTTTTTACACAAAGTTGTCAATTTATAAGATATTTCTAACACATAATATGTACATAGCAAAAATTACACCCCAAAATGCATTCTGCTACTCCTCCTGAGTATGGCGATACCACATGTTTGAGACTTTTACACAGCCTGGCCACATACAGAGGCCCAACATCCAAGTAGCACCTCCAGGCATTCTAGCAGCATTAATTGCACATATCATTTTCTGACTACCGATCACATTTTTGAAGGCCCTTCATATATCTAACACATAGCAGGTACATACCAAATAACAAAAGATTACCTGTGGTTTTAGAAGTGCAGTGGTCCACAGAGGAGAGCATCGGTCCAGGCAGCAGGCAGGGATGAGGTCAGCGACAGCAAAAGCAATCAGCCAGGCAGCAGGCAGGAATACTGTCCATAGTTCGCACAGGCAGAGATACTGTCAGCACAGCCAGAGCACAGCCAAAGCACAGGTCCAGGTAGCAGGCAGAGGTGTCCCGGCAGAAATGCTGTCCAAAGTCAGTAGAGGCAGCAGGCAGATATATGGTCAACACAGCCAAAGTATTGGTCCAAGCAGCAGGAAGAAACATGGTCCATAATGTCATGGGTCATTACAGGCAGTAATATGGTCAGCACAGCCAAATTATTGGTCCAGGCAGCAGGAAGGACCATCAAGCTTAGGGCCAGGGGGACAGGGGTAGAGGCTTCTCCCACCCAAATCGCTTTGAAGCCTCCGGGCAACCAGACCCTGTTCTTGGAGCACAGAAAACGAAAAACTGGTTTTCTCTACTCAGAACCAGGGATGAGCCGAACACCCCCCTGTTCGGTTCGCACCAGAACCTGCGAACAGACAAAATGTTCGTGTAAACTTTAGAACCCTATTAAATACAATGGACTCGAACGTTCGAAATCTAAAGTGTTAATTATAAAGGCTAATATGCAAGTTATTGTCCTAAAAAGTGTTTGGGGACCTGGGTCCTGCCCCAGGGGACATGTATCAATGCAAAAAGAAGTTTTAAAAACGGCCGTTTTTTCGGGAGCAGTGATTTTAATAATGCTTAAAATGAATAAATAAAAGTGAAATATTCCTTTAAATTTCGTACCTGGGGGGTGTGTATGATATGCATGTGAAGTGGCGCATGTTTCCCGTGCTTAGAACTGGCCCTGCAAAAAATGTCATTTTTGAAAGAAAAAAAATGCATTTAAAACTGACTCGCGGCTATTAATGAATTGTCGGCTCCCGGCAATACATACAAAAGTCATTGAGAAAAAAAAAAAAAAAAAGCGTGGGGGTTCCCCAGAATTCAATTACCAGGCCCTTCAGATCTGGCATGGATTTTAAGGGGAACTCCACCCCAAGTTTAAAAAAAAAATGGCGTGGAGTCCCCCTAAAAATCCATACCAGACCCCTTATCCGAGCACGCAACCTGGCCGGCCGCAGGGGAAAAGGGGGGGACGAGAGAGCGGCCCCCCCTCCCTCCTGAACCGTACCAAGCCACATGCCCTCAACATGGGGAGGATGTCCCCATGTTGATGGGGACAAGGGCCTCATCCCCACAACCCTTGCCCGGTGGTTGTGGGGGTCTGCGGGCGGGGGGCTTATCGGAATCTGGAAGACCCCTTTAACAAAGGGGACCCCCAGATCCCGCCCCCCCCCTATGTGAATTGGTAACGGGTACATTGTACCCCTACCATTTCACGAAGAAAGCGTAAAAAAAATGTTTAAAAAAACACACAAACACCTTGAAAAAGTCCTTTATTTAAAAAAAAAAAAAAAAAACATTCCAGCGGTGAAATCCAGTGTCCCGCGGCGATCCCGATGTCCAGCGCTGTCCTTCATTGGTTGTGCCTGAGCGGACCTGATGGGGAACTCCCTCTCAGTATTTTAAATGTATAGACCCGCCCCTTCTAAAGTTCCCCATCAGGTCCGCTCAGCGGACGAGATGCGGAACATGAGAAGGGGCGGGTCTATACATGTATTACCAAAGTGAGAGCAGTTCCCCATCAGGTCCGCCCCCTCGGTATGTCGGACCCGCCTACGTCATTGGCTTGAGCGGGGAACTTCCTTCACTATGTAAATTTAAATTACACAGTGAAGGAAGTTCCCCGCTCAAGCCAATGACGTAGGCGGGTCTGACATACCGAGGAGGCGGACCTGATGGGGAACTGCTCTCACTTTGGTAATACATGTATAGACCCGCCCCTTCTCATGTTCCGCATCTGGTCCGCTGAGCGGACCTGATGGGGAACTTTAGAAGGGGCGGGTCTATACATTTAAAATACTGAGAGGGAGTTCCCCATCAGGTCCGCTCAGGCACAACCAATGACGGACAGCGCTGGACATCGGGATCGCCGCGGGACACTGGATTTCACCGCTGGAATGTTTTTTTTTTTAAATAAAGGACTTTTTCAAGGTGTTTGTGTGTTTTTTTAAACATTTTTTTACGCTTTCTTCGTGAAATGGTAGGGGTACAATGTACCCCTTACCAATTCACATAGGGGGGGGGCCGGGATCTGGGGGTCCTCTTTGTTAAAGGGGTCTTCCAGATTCCGATAAGCCCCCCGCCCGCAGACCCCCACAACCACCGGGCAAGGGTTGTGGGGATGAGGCCCTTGTCCCCATCAACATGGGGACATCCTCCCCATGTTGAGGGCATGTGGCTTGGTACGGTTCAGGAGGGAGGGGGGGCGCTCTCTCGTCCCCCCCTTTTCCCCTGCGGCCGGCCAGGTTGCATGCTCGGATAAGGGGTCTGGTATGGATTTTTAGGGGGACTCCACGCCATTTTTTTTTTAATTTGGGGTGGAGTTCCCCTTAAAATCCATGCCAGATCTGAAGGGCCTGGAATGGATATTTGGGGGAACCCCACGTCAATTTTTTTTTTATTTGCGGCGGGGTTCCCCTTAATATCCATTCCAGACCTGAAGGGCCTGGTAATTGAATTCTGGGGAACCCCCACGCTTTTTTTTTTTTTTTTTATCAATGACTTTTGTATGTATTGCCGGGAGCCGACAATTCATTAATAGCCGCGAGTCAGTTTTAAATGCATTTTTTTCTTTCAAAAATGACACTTTTTGCAGGGACAGTTCTAAGCACGGGAAACATGCGCCACTTCACATGCATATCATACACACCCCCCAGGTACGAAATTTAAAGGAATATTTCACTTTTATTTTTTCATTTTAAGCATTATTAAAATCACTGCTCCCGAAAAAACGGCCGTTTTTAAAACTTCTTTTTGCATTGATACATGTCCCCTGGGGCAGGACCCGGGTCCCCAAACACTTTTTAGGACAATAACTTGCATATAAGCCTTTATAATTAGCACTTTAGATTTCTCCCATAGATTTTTCGAATTTGCCGCGAACACCCCAATTTGTTCGCTGTTCGGCGAACGGGCGAACAGGCAATGTTCGAGTCGAACATGAGTTCGACTCGAACTCGAAGCTCATCCCTACTCAGAACGCTATTCTGAAGCCCCTCACATATGTGAGACCCCTGTGTACTAAAAGTAGATGGCCAAAAGATGAGTCCAAGTGGCAGGCAAAAACATGGTAGATTAACAGGCCAAGGTCGGTACACGTGGAAGTCAGAAACGTGGTTTAAATCGGCAGGCAGAGGCATCGTCGGTAAACAGGCCAGGGTCAGTTAATTAACATGGAAGGTAGTTAGTAACATGGTAGCAGGCAAATAGGGAAATGGCAGTCTGTTAATAATAAGGGGAACTAATGGATGTATGATAATTTTTGAAGCAATTTCCGAGGCACAGGCCAGGTTGGGAGGGACAATCGGGACAATAATAGCTGGTGTCTCTTCTTACTCCTCCTCTGCTGCATACACGGCATTTCTTTTGGCGTCTTCTTCCAGATTCTGTGGGGGGGATGCTAAAGGGATAGTGTCGCTCGTGAAGCCGACTCACACTATCAGAGCGAATGCTTCCTGGGGCGGGATCTTGTTGGTAAATGAGGGCATCGATGATATCTTCGATATATTGGAGGTAGTGGAGTCGGTGATTTTGAGTTGCTTTTTGGTAGCAGACAAACGAATTAAAAAGGGCCATGTGAAACAGGTGAAACGCAACTTTGTTGTGCCAATAATGGGACTTTCTGGTTGATAAGTAGGGCTGTAGCATCTGGTCGTTTAAATCCACCCCCCCCCATGTACAAATTGTAGTCGTGGACACATTCAGGCTTTACAATGGAGCCGCGTCTTCTTGGGATCTCCACCATGGTGTCATTGTGGATCGTAGAGAGGATGTGGACATCTTTCTTGTCCCTCCACTTCATGGCCAACACCTCCTCGTTCCTCATGGATGCCGATTCTCCAGGTCGCAATTTTTTTGTCAATAAATTTTGTGGGAATCCCTTCCGGTTTTTTTTGAAGGTACCGCAGGCCGGGGTTTGTTTACTGTAAAGGTGGCGAAAAAGGGGCAGGCTGGTATAATAATTATCAACATATAAATGGTAACCTTTTCCGAACAGGGGGTATGCCAACTCCCAGACAATTTTCCCACTGGTTCCAATATATGTGGGGCAATCACGGGGCTGGAGCTGGGAGTCTTTGCCTTCGTAGATCCTGAATTTGCAGACGTATCCAGTGGCTCGATCACATAATTTATTTAATTTTAACCCATACCTGGCTCTCTTGCTTGGTATGTACTGCTTGAACTGCAGTCGGCCAGTGAAATGTACGAGGGACTCAACCACACAAATTTTTTGGTCTGGGATGAAAACTTCTTCAAATCGCTGGGAAAAGGCATTGATTAGGGGGCGTATCTTGTACAATTTGTCGTAGTTGGGATGATCTCGGGGAGGGCACTGTGAATTGTCATTGAAGTGGAGAAAGCGCATAATCATGTCGTATCTTTTCCTGGACATGACAGCGGAATATATGGGCATGTGTTGGATGGGGCGTTTGGACCAATATGAATGGACTTCGTTCTTTTTTGTAAGCCCCATATTGAACATAAGGCCCAAAAATAATTTAAATTCCTCCAATGTTAGACGCCGCCACTGGAAAATGCGGGCGTAGGAAGAATCGGGGTTGGCAGCAATAAATTGGGATGCATACAGATTCGTTTGATCCACTATATTCTGCAGCAAATCTTGTGGGAAAAATAAACAAAAATAATCAAATTTAGAAAAATTTGTAGTGTCGGGCTGCACACCTGGCTGTGCGGTGAAAGGGGGGATGATAGCGGATCCTGAGTTGGCAGGCAACCATAAGGGGTTTGCCAGGGCATCGGGAAGGTAGGATTGGGGCTGGATTCTTCGGGTTGGGCGTGCATTTCCATTGCTTGTACTGGGCTCCTCTTCCTGGGGTATGGCGCTGCTGGTGGTGGGCAGTTCTCCTGATCTTGGTGCTGATCTTGGTGCTGATCTTGGTGCCGATCGCATTCTTTTGGGAGGGACGGTTTCCTCCGGGGACTCGGACTCTGAGCCACTATCCTCCACTGGCTCGTATTCCGAACCAGAATCGGATAATGGGAGCTCCCCGCTGCTCTCATCATCCGACATGGCAAGAATGGCATATGCCTCCTCAGGTGTGTAAACCCTTTGGGACATTATGGCAGTGCTTATTGGTGGGCCTGTGTAATGGTACTGTTGGTGGTAGTGGTGGCGGTCTGTGTGGTAGTACCGATGGAGGTATTAGTGGTGGGCCTGTGTGGTGGTACCGATGGCGGTATGGGTGGTGGTGGTACCAATGGCGGTACAGGTGGTGGTGGTACCGATGGCGGTACGGGTGGTGGTGGTGGCGGCGGTACCGATGGCGGTACAGGTGGCGGTACGGGTGGTGGTGGTAGCGATGGCGGTATGGGTGGTGGTGGTACCGATGGCGGTACAGGTGGTGGTGGTACCGATGGCGGTACAGGTGGTGGTGGTACAGGTGGTGATGGTACCGATGGCGGTACAGGTGGTGGTACAGGTGGTGGTGGCACTACCGACGGTGGTACGGGTGGTGGTACTGGTGGTGGTACCGATGGCGGCACTAGTGGTGATACTGGTAGCAGGCCTGTGTGGCAGTATAGATGCTGGGCCTGGTGGCGGTACTGGTGGTGGTACTGGTACCGATGGCGGTACTGGTAGCCTGTGTGGCGGTGCCAATGGCGGTACCGATGGAGGTGGGCCTGTGACAGATGATTGACAGATGGGCTGATTGATTGACAGATGGGCTGATTGATTGATTGACAGATGGGTTGATTGATTGACAGATGGGGTGATTGATTGACAGGTGGGGTGATTGATTGACAGATGGGCTGATTGATTGACAGATGGGCTGATTGATTGACAGATGGGCTGATTGACAGATGGGCTGATTGACAGATGGGCTGATTGGCTGGGCTGATTGATGTGCTGGGCTGTGTGACAGGTCCTCTTTATGGGGGGGGGCGTGTTGTGCACTGTAAACTTATGTAGACAAACTACACTGAGCTAACTTACTGATCTCTTCTCTCTCCTCACAGATCGGTGTGTGAGGAGAGAGCAGGGATCAGGTAGTAACTCCTGTGGAGTTTGTTTACATTTGTGACCGGCTGTGATTGGACACAGCCGGTCACGTGGTAAACAGCCAATTCATTGGCTGTTTACTCTGATCGGGGACGCGCTGTGTCCAAGGGACACTCACCTTCCCCGATCCCCGCTCTGCAAGCCTGTGGCGGCGCGCACGGAGCGCGCCGCCGAGTTTGTTTTGACAGGTGATCGGCTGTGACTTTGACACAGCCGATCACATGGTAAACAGCCAATGAAATTGGCTGTTTACCGTGATCGGGGAAGCGCTGTGTCCGAGGGACACATGCCGTCCCCGATCACCGCGCTGCGCGCCCCCGCGGGCGCGCGCAAGGCAATATCCTGCAGGACGTCATATGACGTCCAGTATCAACCTTGTTGTATTCTTTTGTTCTTACTAACCCCATACGTAATATACAACAGATTGTACAGGAAGCTCTGCTTGGGAATAAAGGTGTCAACTTGTACTAGGTACGAGCAGATCTTCTTTAGCAAATTAGCCAATAAGAAGTGTTATTATGGTCTCAGTGTAAGGATGAGAAGGTGGGGGCTCCCTCCTTCTCACTCACTTTTGCTATGATTTTCATCTTGTAAGCTTCACACAAAGTGTACCGGTGCATTTTGAATAAATTGTCTTCACTTTCAAACACCTGGAATTCGATTGATTACAAGAAATTATCTAACAATGCTTAATACAGTGATCCAAACATGCTGGTGTGTTCACACGCTGGTGCTTCCTCCCTAGGTATTAAACGCTCACCTCAGAGCGTGTGACCATGCAATTAAGTTTGGTGAAATCACACCTGTGAACCACATCTGGGCTCTGCAGCAATAGTGGAATCCTGAGCTCCTCCATAAAGCGTTTCCATATATATATGTAGGACAACAGAAAAGGCTGGATAGTGTGATATTGTTTAAATTAACTAATTTATTAGAGAAAAAGCCCCCATCCGGGGTACTCACATTAACATGGTGTGTTAGTGCACCAATCTACAACGAGTGGAAGTAAATCAGGCTCGTAATGAGATGCTGTGTTTCTCCTCCTTGGCAGACCAGCTGCCTTCCGTATCGTCCTGTCCCCTCCCCAATGCATGTCGATACAGGGATACGTGTGTTGTATCTTCCTGAGCACTTTTAATTCAGGTTCTGACAGATTGAAAAGGCGACCAAAAGGTATTTCAGCCCCTGGGAGCAGTTTAATGGGACAACCATATGGGCAGTGAGGAGGTAACTGATCGGCATTCTTCTTATCACAAACATCCCAGAACTCATAATATTGTGGAAGCAGGTTGTCATATGACTGCGTAGTAACCACATCCACCTGTGATTCCTTGACCGGCGGAGAACTTGTTCGACAAGGTCCTCTACAGAATTCCTCACAATGGGGGGACATAATGTTTATAATCAGTGCTTCCCAGTTGATGCACGGATTTTGGGTGGAAAACCAAAGAATGCCCAGGATGACAGAAAATTTGGGTGATGTAATCAGCTGAAAACTGATGGTCTCATGATGGTTAGTCTCAAATTGGAGTACCAAAAGGGACTGTTTCATGGGTAACAGGTTCGGAAGTTAACCACTTTCCGACCAGCCACCGCAGTTTTACTGCAGCAGCATGGCTCGGCTGGGCGAAACAACATTATGTTATGTCGCTTCGCCCTGTGACCACTAGGGGCGCGCACCGCCGGAGGCACACTCCCGCTGCTCGCCCCTGGAGCCGATGAGAGTGCTCCCAGTTTTCTTAGGGGAGAAATGACTGATCATCAGTTCATACAATTTATGAACAGCGATCTGTCATTTCCCCTAGTAAGTCCCATCCCCCTTCAGTTAGAACATGCAGAGGGAACACAATTAACCCCTTGATCGCCCCCTAGTGGAAACCCCTTCACTGGTAGTGACATTTAAACAGTAATCAGTGCATTTTTATAGCACTGTTCGCTGTATAAATGCCAATGGTCCCAAAAATGTGTCCGATGTGTCCGCCATAATGTCGCAGTCCCGATAAAAATTGCAGATCGCCGCCATTACTAGTAAAAAAAAAATAATAATAATAAAAATGCCATAATTCTATCCCCTATTTTGTAGACGCTATAACTTTTGCGCAAACCAATCAATATACGCTTATTGGTATTTTTTTACCAAAAATATGTAGAAGAATACATATCGGTGCTATGATTAAACACTAGTACAGTGTGAAATGCGTCAGCTTGACCGGGTGTGCTGTGACTTGTAGTGCTGTGGTGATTTTACAAATAAAGGCATTTTTATTCGGTGTGCGGCCGTCCAGAAGATTTTCCTTTCTTTTGCCTTACATATCGGTCTAAACTGAGGAAAATATTTTGGTGTGTGAGGAGAGAGCAGGGATCAGGTAGTAACTCCTGTGGAGTTTGTTTACATTTGTGACCGGCTGTGATTGGACACAGCCGGTCACGTGGTAAACAGCCAATTCATTGGCTGTTTACTCTGATCGGGGACGCGCTGTGTCCAAGGGACACTCGCCTTCCCCGATCCCCGCTCTGCAAGCCTGTGGCGGCGCGCACGGAGCGCGCCGCCGAGTTTGTTTTGACAGGTGATCGGCTGTGACTTTGACACAGCCGATCACATGGTAAACAGCCAATGAAATTGGCTGTTTACCATGATCGGGGAAGCGCTGTGTCCGAGGGACACATGCCGTCCCCGATCACCGCGCTGCGCGCCCCCACGGGCGCGCGCAAGGCAATATCCTGCAGGACGTCATATGACGTCCAGTATCGATATTGCAACCACTTCCCGGACGTCAATTCGCTATTGACTGGGCGGGAAGTGGTTAAACAGCTTTACTGATTTTCCTTTAAGATGGCTCCTGAGCACATGTTCTAACCTTGTTGTATTCTTTTGTTCTTACTAACCCCATACGTAATATACAACAGATTGTACAGGAAGCTCTGCTTGGGAATAAAGGTGTCAACTTGTACTAGGTACGAGCAGATCTTCTTTAGCAAATTAGCCAATAAGAAGTGTTATTATGGTCTCAGTGTAAGGATGAGAAGGTGGGGGCTCCCTCCTTCTCACTCACTTTTGCTATGATTTTCATCTTGTAAGCTTCACACAAAGTGTACAGGTGCATTTTGAATGAATTGTCTTCACTTTCAAACACCTGGAATTCGATTGATTACAAGAAATTATCTAACATTTGGTCTTTCGAGCAGAAATCAATGGTTGGAGATTGGGTCTTCCGGAACCGACAGAACCCAGTGAGTATTGGACCTGAAAGCTCACTAAGAACCCCCACTCATGTTAGTGTTAAACAGGGACTGCTTGGCCCCGGATTTGACCCAAATCCACCATCTGGTTCTGAACCTGAATATATTTAGTCTTTTGGTGTTTGGAAGGTAAGATAATTTATATTTACTTTTCTTCTCTTTTCCTCTCTTCTCTTCTCTTCTTTTCGGTTGATTCTCGTTTGTTCTGTGTGAATTGTGTATGTGAATTGTGATTGTGAATTGTGTATGTGAATTGTGGTACCGACATTGGGATTGATCGTATAATAATCTTGGTAATCCAATGTTTCGAAGACAGAGGCATTTGGGTACGTGGCCTATGGTAAAATAAACCCAACCCACTGTCCGGACAGGTAAAAAAAAGATTTGTGGTATACCAAAACGTCAGAGGTAGATTGCCTGACGTTGTCAGAGGTAAATTGCCTGACGTTGTCAGAGGGAAATTGCCTGACGTTGTCTGAGGTTGAATGTTTGATGGTTTAAGCGCTAATTAGCAGAGTGATCTAAAAAGACCACAAAGTTAACTTCATTCTGTGTGTGTTTTAGTGTCTTCTTTCTTATGTTTTATTGATGCTGTAATTTCATTGAACATCGGCAGAACTGAGCCGAGGTGTTCTATAAGTTAATGTGAGACCCACAAATGCTGATTTATCTGATGGTGAGAATTAGACCAGGCAATGCAAGTATTATCTAAATGTTTAAGAAATAGTTGAGAAGCAGAAAATCAATGCTGATGAATCTTAGATGCAGAGAAGAGCCTGCTTGTATTTCAAAGCCTAACCTCCCTCCCTCCCTCCCTCCGTTTGCATTTGTGTATCTATGCTTAAGAAAGGAGAGAGGCCCCCCTCCCTTCAGATTTCTATGTGGGAAAATCGTCTCTAAGAATGTTAACACTTGATATGATTTTAGTAGTATAACATGTGACTGAATTGATTTAGTGTGCCAAAATATTAAAGGAACTATGCAAGTTAAAGTTAAAAAGTAGTAGATGGAAAACATGGAAGTGAATTGCAGTATAAAGAAGGTAAACTGTTGTAAGATTATTAATGAGGATTGTTGAATAAGAGACAAGGAAAAGCTGAGGATGTTTTTGACTACTTTAAAAGGTGTTCATTGTAGTGTTGTTAGAAGGAGATAAGAAATTTATGCATAGCAAACAACCTAAAATCTGTTCAGTATTGTGCTAAATGGGAAACAAAAGTTGGATTTAATGGTAAATTAACTGTAAATTAACTGTAAGCTTAAATTGTTATGACCCAGAGAAAAAAAAGAAAAAAGACATGGGTTAAAAAAAAAAAAAAATGGCCTCACGGGCTTCAACACGCTAGGATCAGACCAGATGGGAGAAGATCAAAAGAAAATGCCAAGCCCAAATGCCCCTGGTGGACAAAGAGGAGGATTTCATTTGTTGAACCACAAGACCCCCTCCTTAAAATAGCCCCCCCTCAGGTGCAAGCCACTGCCCAGAGTACCACCCTTCCCGTCACACCCACCCCTGTTAGGGACCGCCTTTGAACAAGACCCCAAACTTACTTCCTCAATCTATTTAGACAGTAGCACAGCTTCGGAGATGAACAGATCGATCCTTGAATCTTTAACTAATGCCATAATCCATGTACTAGGGGCCCCAGCAGGGTCCAAGCGATTAAATAAACCTCCTATGAGGTATGGTGTAGATGATGGAGAGGAGTACCCCTTGATAGAAGTCCCATACCCCAGGGTAGGACAAGCGGACAGGGGCGAGGGGATCCATTGCCTCCAGATAGCCTAGACTTAAGAAACAGGTTGACTGCCTTACTGAATAGATGCCAGCTTAGATGGGTACAACGGACTGATTGGACCTTTCAAACAAACAGTGGACTCAAGGGACGGTCACATGACATCGGTACTTACATAATCACATGGCAAACGCCAGAGGCCGATCGCTTACTATTTTATAGACAGTGTAATTAGAGCACTTCTACCCTGTGTACAGGCAGTGGTAGCTGCAGCCGAAGCAGTTAAGGCCTCAGTATCCATAGTGCTATATCACCTGCTGACACTTAAAGTATCACATGCAGTATCTGTTATTCTTTTGCTACAAAAGATATCACATTTGAGCCCAACACGACATCTTTCCTGTATGACAATACTCTTGATACAACCTCACTTAACAATACAGAGGTGTACTACATTAAACCCATCCACACTGCTACCACTTCCTACTGATGGTCATAAACATGGCTGTACTGCTGCCAACACTGAAAAGGTACTGCCACAAAGTGATTTGAAAGATGTACCGTTATCTAACCCTGACATGACACTTTTTGTAGATGGCTCCAGTAAAAAAAATCCAGATGGCACAAATGCAACTGGATATACAGTAGTGACACGGGGTGAAATCTTAGAGGCTAGGCCATTACCAAAACATTATTCAGCACAAGTAGCAGAGCTTGTAGCACTGACAAGAACATGCATACTATTGTAGCAGGGTCTTCTTTAAGGCCCAGGGACTACAGTACCCAGAGCCCCATTTGGCCTCAGGGCGGAGGTTCCACCACAGAGACTCATGGGAGAGGTTACTTAAGAGAAGGGCGGGGGGAAGCTCGCTCTCTTGGGACAACGCGCTTCAAGCAACAAGTCATCCTGCGCGGATCTGCTGTGGGGTAAGGCCTGAAGCCTAAGGCCTTACCCGAAGTCCGAAGAGCCTTTCACCATCCTGCGGAGCCTGGGTGGATCCTGGATCGTCAGTGTAGGACTCCAGTTGGATCGGGGACCCGATCGGTTGCAGACGCTGTGTGCGACGGACACACGCGGTGAAAGACCCAGGCTGGGATCGCGCCTGGAACGGTGAGCGGGCACCTGCCCATATCCATAGACTGAGTTATATTCAGGCCTATAGACTGCCTAGGCCCACTGTTCGCTCACCAGTGTTCTTTGGGGGTCGGATAGTCGGGACAGAGTTGAAGTGCCTACCCCCCCTGTTTGCATACTGTTGCTACGAGTTACCACCTTTTTGGATTACAATTTGGTTCATTTCTTCAAGTGCACCAACGAAAGCTGGCCGGTGAAGAAAATCTTACTCCCTTAGGGAAAGGGGACTCTTTCATACACTGTCAGGCCTTACATAGGTGGGGAAAGTTATAAAGTTTGTGTTGCTGTGTCTTAGGGCGCGCACGCCATAATAGCTCCGCGTGGTGGATACTGCGCGGCGCCATTTTATAGTGCTGCCTCTGTAGCATTGGTTGATACAGGGTTCTGCAGACCCATGTAAGTGTTGCATGTCATGTTTTTATGCCACCATTTTATAGTAAAGCTATTACCTATTCATATTCCTGCCTCAGAGTGTTGTCTGTCTATTTAGGAACTGTTAAGTATCATACACCTGAGAGTGATAGGAAGCTATCCCTAGACTAACTGTGCCAGAGTGGGTCGAGCCAGATTGCCGGGGTTTGGCGGTGCTGTATACAGGGCCCGAGAAAACAAACCAGCGGCTCTCTTAACTGGGGGTAGCGCTACACGTGGGGGCTCTTGAGTCCGGGATTCTGTTGCAGCAAATAGCCGCCAAAAGGTTCCAGCATGGACCCACTAGAAATAGCAAAGTGGTGCGCAGTAGTAAAAACAGATCCACATGAAGTAGTGATCATAGAACTTGCAGGGACCTGGCAAGATGATGCAGTGAAACAGTTAGTGGCGTCACTGTCCCCGCAACAAAAAGCATACATAGTGGATGTCAGATCAGAACCTCCTTTGACATATGTACTGGTGAAGTGGAAGGATGGAGTCCCGGAAGACTTCAAGAAGCCGAGCATAGAGACGGCGGATAAACAAATCTTTAGGTTAATACGCGCTCCACCCGACTTAAAAGATGTGAAGACAGAGATGAATCCTGGGTCGCCACAGGGCACTCTCAGCACAGAATTATGTGCGGTCCTAGGGGAAATCATAGCGCGCTGCAAGAAAGATCCTGCGGATTACCAAATGTCAGGATACCGGAAACTTAGAATGTTTTCAGGAAGGAAGCCTGTACCTTCAGGAGAGGAAGGATTTGAGGAGTGGTTAGATGGCGCTACTCAGGCCTTAGAGAAGTGGGAAGTCCCAGACCACAGAAAGAAGCAGAGAATTGCTGAGAGCTTAAAGGGGCCTGCCCTAGAGGCCATACGCAACCTTAAGATGAGCAAGAAAGACTGTGTTGCGCAAGACTATCTAGACATTCTGCAGAATGTGTTTGGAGGAACAGAAAAGATCACTGAGCTTACCTACCAACTAGAGCACTGCTACCAGAAGGCAGGGGAGAAGCTATCAGAGTTTATGATGCGCCTAGATAAAATACTGCACAAGATGATCTTAAAGAAGGGGATTGACCCGAAGAAGGTGGATGAGGCCCGGGTCCAGCAGGTCATGAGAGGATCTCAACCCCTGGATCCCATCGCACTGGCGCTACGTACAAGACAGGACGGGAAGAGCCTGGAGTACCCTGACTTGATCCGAGTAGTCAGAGAAGAAGAAGCTATGCTGGAGGAGAAGAAAAGAAGCCAACCAGTTCAGCTGGTGCAGCCCCCTCCAGTGATGGTCAGGATCCGCCACGACCTTAGAAAGAGACGCAGAGGTGGATACCTTAAAGTCACAGATGTCCCAAGTGTTGGGAATGTTGACCTCCCTGATGGAAAAGGAATCAAGGGTACCTGAGAGGAACAGCCCAAGGAAGGAGTTGTTTCCAAATACTTCAGCACCCTCATCCCTGGAAGATAGGGGGGATATGATCTGTTTCAACTGTGGAGGAGTTGGTCACGCGGCCAGAGTGTGTTCCAGTCCCAAAAAGAGGAAGATGAACAACCGCAAGCCGCCGGAAAACTTCAGCGGGCCCCGGTGAAGGAGTCAACCGGGTGCCCATCATTCTTACGGAACTCCATACTGAATAAGAAGCACATGAGAGAAGGGGTCAGGACCCTACATAAGAAACCAAGGGTTCCTCAGAAGGAACGCACTCCAAAGAAGCATAGTAATGTCCCTCAGCGGGTAGCTACACCCAGACAGAGGAGGGAGATCAGTACATACCAGGCCCAGGAGAGACTTAGGTCTAGGGACAAACGAGAGAAGAAAAGTCAGAAAGGGAAATGCAAAGATCAGAAGAAGGAGACCCCTTCGAAGCAGTACCCAGAGAAGCTGGTGGGCCCCTCTCCAATCGTATCCATTCAAGTGGAGGGAATCTACACAAGAGCCCTGTTGGATACTGGGGCACAGGTGACTGTGTTGTACCGAGACTTCTACGACAGACACCTGAGTCACTTGCCCATCCGAAAGCTTGAAGACTTGGAGATATGGGGAATCGGAACGAAAAAGTTTCCTTATGACGGATATCTGCCCATCAAATTGACTTTTGATCCATCCATAGCTGGGAAGGGGGAAGTGTTTGACACCTTGGCTGTGGTGTGCCCCGACCACCTGGAGCCAACAGGAGCTCCTTGATAATAGGGACCAACATGGATCTGGTCAGGAGACTTTTGGTCCCACTAACAAAAAGGGAGAACCCCACAGTCACTGAGATCCACCCAATGTTGAAGACTGCCTACCAACGGTTGATCTTAGAACAAAAGGCCCCGGAAGAGGGGGTAGGGAAGGTCTGGAGACTGGGAAGGAAAGGGATAGTACTGCAACCCGGTGAAGTAACCTGTTTGAAGGCCACAGTGAAACTCACTTGGGAGCAGCGGGCCCCTTTGTGATGTTGGAACCCGATCCAAGGGAAGAACCCTCGGGCCTGGAAGTAATCCCGGAAGTGGTCCCGGTGAGGGTCCTGAAGAAGGGCCATTGCAGGGTGCCAGTGAGTGTCAGAAATACCACGGATGGTCCAATGGAAATCCCAGCCAGACTGTTGCTGGGTCGAGTGAGCTCAGCCACACCAGTTGCCTCCTCAGATGTAGAGAAGACAGATGGAGAAGGTACTGTGTGGGAAAAGCTTTCTATGGAGAATACAAACCTGCCCAGGGCTTGGAGAGAGAGAGCCCGGAACCAGTTGACTCGATGGAAGAGGATCTTCTCCCATGATGAGTTTGATGTGGGGTGTGCTAGGAGTGCCACCCATCGAATCCGCCTCCATGAAGACAAGCCCTTCAGGGAAAGGGTGAGGCGGGTTCCATTGGCAGACCTCGAGGACTTAAGGGAACAGCTTGCCGAGCTCAAGCGAACAGGGGTAATCCAAGAATCCAGAAGTCCGTATGCCTCCCCCATAGTGGTGGTACGAAAGAAGAACGGGTCGCTAAGGTTGTGTATCGACTATAGGACCCTCAACAGGAGAACCACTCCGGATCAGTATACCACTCCAAGGATAGATGACGCCTTGCAGAGCTTGTCTGGAGCCAAATGGTTCAGTGTTATGGACCTGAAGAGCGGGTATTATCAGATCCCGATGCACCCAGAGGACAAAGAGAAGATGGCTTTCATAACCCCAGTGGGGTTCTTTGAATTCAACCGGATGCCTCAAGGTCTGTCTGGAGCCCCAGCCACATTCCAAAGACTTATGGAGAAGACTGTGGGAGACATGAACCTCATCGAGGTCCTTGTATACTTGGACGACATCATAGTCTTCGGAAGAACTTTGGAGGAACATGAAGAGAGGCTGGAGAAGGTCTTGAAGAGACTGAGTGAAGAAGGACTCAAGCTCTCCCCTGAAAAATGTCAATTTTACCAATCCTCAGTCAACTATCTGGGACACATAGTGTCTGAAGATGGGGTGTCTACAGACCCTGAAAAACTGGAGGCTGTCACCTCCTGGCCAAGACCCATCACCGTAACAGAACTTAGGTCCTTCTTGGGGTTCTGTTCTTATTACAGAAGGTTCGTGGAGGGGTTTGCTCGAATAGCAAGACCCCTGAGTTGCTGAAGACGGAGGGGGAAGAGGTTGACTCGGGCCCCAGGAGGCCGGGAGAGTCAGTCAAGGACCAGTGGAACGAGAAATGTGAAGATGCCTTCCAAATGCTGAAAAAGAGTTTGACCACTGCTCCTGTCCTGGCCTATGCGGACCCGAAGAAGCCTTACGAACTCCATGTGGATGCCAGCCATGATGGAATGGGAGGAGTGCTCTATCAGGAGCATGAAGGACAGCAGAGACCTGTTGCATATGTGAGCAGAAGCCTGACCCCCTCCGAAAAGAACTATCCCACCCATAAGCTGGAGTTCCTGGCTCTCAAGTGGGCCGTAGTCGACAAACTTAGAGATTATTTGTATGGGGCAGACTTCGCGGTCAAGACGGATAACAATCCTCTCACCTACCTGTTCACCACAGCCAAGCTAGATGCCACCGGACATAGATGGTTGGCGGCACTGTCTGCTTTCAATTTCAGTTTGAAATACAGACCTGGGGTGGGAAACCAAGATGCGGACGCCCTGTCCAGAAGGTCTCATGTCCCTACATACAGTGTCGAAGACTGGACCCAAGTAGCACCTGACGGGGTGCGGGCCCTCTGCCAAGGGGCTGAACTCCAGGCCAGGGGAGGCTCAAGAGCGGAAGAGATAGGGGTCACTATCGTAGGAGTCCCCAAGCAGTACTGCGAAGTAGCCCAACTGGGAGAAGACAACTTACCCAGACTAACAAAGAAGGAGTTGAGATCCGACCAATTGGAAGACCCTGTGGGGAGGTTGGTCCTAGAAGCATTGGAGAATCAGGATCCAAATGTACTCCTACGTCATCCCTCAAAGGAAGCTCGCCTACTTAAGAAAGAGTGGGACAGACTGCTGGTGCGTCAGGGGGTGGTCTACCGAAGGGGCCACTCTGATGACCAAGAAGACAAGTGGCAGGTGTTCCTGCCGGAGAAACACAGAGAAACTGTCATGATTGCTCTGCACGACAACCATGGACACCTAGGAGTGGAAAGGACTTTCCAACTTGTTAGAGACCGTTTCTATTGGCCTTGCATGAGGGCTGAAGTTGAGGAATACTGCCATTCCTGTGCACGGTGCATACAGAGAAAGACACTACCCCATCAAGCGGCCCCAATGGGCCATTTACAAAGTGAAGGTCCGCTTGACCTGGTATGTATTGATTTCCTCTGCCTCGATCCCGACCTGAGCGGACAAGGAAATGTTCTGGTGATAACCGACCATTTCACCCGATATGCACAAGCCTTTCCTACCAAAGACCAGAAGGCCTCCACTGTGGCCAAAACACTCGTGGAGAAATACTTTATACACTACGGATTGCCAAAAAGGCTTCATTCAGATCAGGGAAGGAACTTTGAGAGTAAACTCATACGGAAGCTCCTGGATGCCTTTGGCATCAAGAAAACCAGGACTACCCCTTATCACCCACAAGGCGATGGTCAACTGGAGAGGTTCAATCGAACCCTGCTCAACATGCTGGGAACTTTAAGTAGCGAAAGGAAGCAACATTGGAGTAATCACATAGCAGCCCTTGTGCATGCTTATAACAGCACTGTCAGCGACGCTACAGGGTATTCCCCTCACAGACTTATGTTCGGGAGGGAAGCTAGAATGCCAGTGGATCTTGCCTTCGGCACTTCCATAGACCATTGTTCTGCTGCTTCCCACAAGGGATATGTGGATAGACTTAGGCACAATCTGAAAATGGCCTATGAGCAAGCCCAGGCCGCATCGGATCAACGGGGGGCTCGCAATAAGAGAAATTTTGACCTAAAAGTTAGAATCCAAGATTTGCAACCAGGAGACAGAGTATTGCTGCGGAACCTGGGAGTCCCTGGAAAACATAAGCTTGCGGATAGATGGAGACCCGAACCTTATGTCATTTGAAAAAACTACTGGGCCTACCAGTTTACAAACTTAAACCTGAGGGAAAGTTGGGGCCATTGAAGACTTGGCATCGGAATCACCTACTTCCTCTGGCTGAAGCGTTTCGGTTACCTCCTAGCATGGATTCCCCTGAACCTATGTCCATTCTAGACACCCCTAGACCCAACACTCGGTCTCAGGCCCCTCGGATAGGGGATACAGAGGATTCAGAAATAAGTGAAGATGAGGGAGAGGAAATTGGCTGGCTTTGGCCTTCCCAGGGACCAACGACTTCTGCTATTGATCTTCCGCCTGACGAAGACACCGAGGATTATACACTGAATGCAGAAGCAACAGAGTTTATCCCTTCCTGTCCTTGGTTGGATGCCTGGGAAAGTGCCAGTGAACCATCTGAAAAGGAAGATCCAAGAGAAGCCATGTACCCTCCTGCTCTGGAACCGGATGTTCCCAAGGAAGGGGGAAGTCCTGAGTTAGCAACAGAAGAAGAGTCGGCTCCAACAGAAAGCCCAAGAGGACAGAGGAAGCGGAGGGCAATAAAACCTCCCAGGAGACTAACCTACCCACAGATGGGTGAAAGTGTGGAAGACACTGTAGTCACTGCTAGAAGGAGTATGGAAGACCATGACCCTCCCGCTGTTCATTTGGTGGGAGGCAGCCCCAGCTCACTCTCTGGCACAGTTAGACAGGATACTAATGTTAGTGTGTCCTGTGGGCAGGGGAGTTCACTGCCTTGTTTTTGGTTGGAATTTCCTCTGCCGACATCATATGAAGGATTGATGGATGTTATGAGATCTGTAGTTGGAGATTATGTTATCTTTGGGGACCAAAGAGTTTAGGTGGGGGGAGTGTGTAGCGGGGTCTTCTTTAAGGCCCCGGGACTACAGTACCCAGAGCCCCATTCGGCCTCAGGGCAGAGGTTCCGCCGCAGAGACTCATGGGAGAGGTTACTTAAGAGAAGGGCGGGGGGAAGCTCGCTCTCTTGGGACAACGCGCTTCAAGCAACAAGTCATCCTGCGCGGATCTGCTGTGGGGTAAGGCCTGAAGCCTAAGGCCTTACCCGAAGTCCGAAGAGCCTTTCACCGTCCTGCGGAGCCTGGGTGGATCCTGGATCGTCAGTGTAGGACTCCAGTTGGATCGGGGACCCGATCAGTTGCAGACGCTGTGTGCGACGGACACACGCAGTGAAAGACCCAGGCTGGGATCGCGCCTGGAACGGTGAGCGGGCACCTGCCCATATCCATAGACTGAGTTATATTCAGGCCTATAGATTGCCTAGGCCCACTGTTCGCTCACCAGTGTTCTTTGGGGGTCGGATAGTCGGGACAGAGTTGAAGTGCCTACCCCCCCTGTTTGCATACTGTTGCTACGAGTTACCACCTTTTTGGATTACAATTTGGTTCATTTCTTCAAGTGCACCAACGAAAGCTGGCCGGTGAAGAAAATCTTACTCCCTTAGGGAAAGGGGACTCTTTCATACACTGTCAGGCCTGACATAGGTGGGGAAAGTTATAAAGTTTGTGTTGCTGTGTCTTAGGGCGCGCACGCCATAATAGCTCCGCGTGGTGGATACTGCGCGGCGCCATTTTATAGTGCTGCCTCTGTAGCATTGGTTGATACAGGGTTCTGCAGACCCATGTAAGTGTTGCATGTCATGTTTGTATGCCACCATTTTATAGTAAAGCTATTACCTATTCATATTCCTGCCTCAGAGTGTTGTCTGTCTATTTAGGAACTGTTAAGTATCATACACCTGAGAGTGATAGGAAGCTATCCCTAGACTAACTGTGCCAGAGTGGGTCGAGCCAGATTGCCGGGGGTTGGCGGTGCTGTATACAGGGCCCGAGAAAACAAACCAGCGGCTCTCTTAACTGGGGGTAGCGCTACACTATCAAAAGGAAAATCTGTAACCATATATACTGATAGTCAATAATGTTTTTTGCACAACAATGGAAAAACAGGGGGATGGTGACCTCTAGTGATAAGCCAATTTCACACACAGACCCCATCTTGAAGGGAAATAAAAGGGCAGATGAAGCTGCTAAAATAGCAGCACAAGAAACACATCAAATAATGACAGAACTGGACATTATAGAGATAGATCATACAGTCCTTACTGATATGCAGTAGAATGCACATCCCGGGGAGAAACATTATTGGAAAACAAAAAGGTTGCACAATAATAGATAGTATTTATACATCACCTGAAGGAAAACCGGTATTGCCAAGATCCCTATTTAGGTATGCAGCAGTTTTGACACATGGAGTAACTCATGTGTCAAACAGGGGGATGACTGAGATGTTAAATACGGTATGTACAGCCTATGGTTTTACTAACTACTAAAAAAAAATTTGTTCTCAGTGCATTATATGTACAAGAGACAATGCTCAGGGAGGCATAAGACCACGGAAAGGTTAGTTCCCTACACCGCAATATCCATTCCAGCACATTTGTATGGATTTTATTGAATTGGACAAATGTGAAAGGAAGAAATATTGTTTGGTTATCATAGACACCTTGACCAAATGGGTGGAGATATTCCCGACAGGAAGTGCGGACGCATATACTGTGGCCAAAACGTTACTAAGTTATAATTCCTACATTTGGAATACCTGAAAAGATCTACAGTGATAAGGGATCCCATTTTTGTAAATAAACTCCCACGGCAATAAGGTTTGCGGAGAGGTCTACCTGGACTCACCAGTCCCATTGCAAAAAGGTTTCATAGGCAGAGCAGGGTCAGTTGGCGGCAGAGCTCTGGTAAGTCCGGCTACAAAGGGAGGTTCTGCACAAGGTGGGGCTTATCTCAAACCGGTGAAGACTCCCTTACCTTACCCCCCCCAGGGCTCTGTAGCTGGTCAGGATGAAAGGGATAGTAATTGTCTTGGGTCTACTGGTGACTCTAGGGGAGACGTCCATACGGGGAGGCAGAAACTGGAAATAGGAATCTCTAGAATGGGCCAGTACGGGGAATGCCTTGAACTTAATCTTCATACAAGGGGTAACTAGCAACATTTTAGTTTCTGACCCTACTGAGATAAATCACATTATTAGGTTTAGTGGAGAGGATGAGGAGCAAACATTTATGTTTACCTGATGCCAAAGACCAGCTACATGAAAAAAAGGATGGTGACGAAGGCAAAGATGGGACTGGTGCCAGTACTTTAGCATTAAATTTCAACTGAGGTGTCCAATTTGTCTGAACAATCTTTCCCTGAAGGTTGGCTTTCCAGAAGATTGTCGTCATGTTTTCTGTATATCCTGCATTCTTAAATGGTGTGAAACCTCTTCATTCTGACCTGTTGACCGCGAACCCTTTCAAGCCATGTATAAAATAGATCCAGTGGGTGGATGCACCAAAACCCATGTTGTGGCAAGAACGCATAAAGAAAACTGCAGCTGCAACCTGTGCCAGTGGTGCTGTACAGAAGAGAAGATATGCTTTGGAATGGATGTTATGAAGCAATACTGCTTGAATTAGGAGAAAAAGAAGTGAAAAGATGTACTACAATCAAGCCTGCCAGCTTTTTCCTAGAGACAGAGGAAAACCCCGAAGAGGAGGGTGACCACATCTGCTTAAAACTTATGGAAGAAGAAATGCAGCAAATCTCCCCAGTAAAGGACACTCCTTTTGAAAATTCTGATCTGATCCTGTTTGCAGAGGGTTCACGCCTGTACAAAGATGGAGTCCCAAGAATGGCATATGCGGTGACAACATTGGAGGAAGTGATTGAGACCCAACTACTCCCTTCATCACTTTCAGCGCTGGTTGCCAAAGTGGTAGCACTCATGAGGGCCTGTGAGACCGCAAAGGATCAAACAGCCAACATCTACACTGATAGCAAGCATGCTGTCGAAGTAGTCCATGATTATGGACCCATAAGGAAGAACAGAAGTTTCACAATTGCTGCAAGAAGAATCAATTTAAAACTGGAAATATGTTTGAGAACTTTTTGAACCAGTCACCCTCCCAAAGGAAGTAGCCAGCCTGAAAGTCAAGGCACATACTGGAGGACAACCCATAGAAGAAAAAGGAAACCAGTTGCCTGATCATACTGCCAGGAAGACTGCTGAAACACCAATGGAAGCAATCATGACTAATCACAGATTTTGCAAGGGAAAAAAAAAAAGAAGAAGAAACCTGTAACAGATTGAAGGAAAATAAGGGAACTAATACTGAAAGTAAAAGAGCTGATTAAGAAATTGCAAGAATCTGCACCTGATGATTGGTATAAGATTATGTAAAGAAGGATCAAGATGGACTCTTGTGCAAGGAAAATGGAATATGTGTCCCATCTGAAATGGAAAAGATGATTATGCCATTAGCCCATGGACTGAGTCATGTATGCCCTAAAGGTAATGGAAGGAACATAAGCAAGGCTGGATGGTTTATTCGATACTCCAGAAATGAATATCAAGACTTTGTTGAGGGATGCATAATCTGTGCTAAAAATAACTCAGGAAAACAGACCAGAGTAACACAAAGACATTTGGCCAAGTCACTATTCCTTTTCCAAAGACTTCAGATTTATTAAATCCAATTGCTCAAATCAGGCCAATTTCAATATGTTTTGTTGTGCATAGAAAAGTCTCAAGCTGGATAGAAGCCTGACTGGTGGCTAAAGCAAATGCCAAGACGACAGAAAAGAAGATCCTTTCCTAAGTAATATGCTGATTGGAGTCCCTGAAATCATAGAGAATGACAGAGGAACACATTCCACTGAACAGATCATGCAAATTACATGCAAGGATTTGGCAATTGAGCAGGCCTTCCATGCTCCTATCATCCTCAGAGTTCAGGGAAGGTAGAAAGGTATAGTGGAGTCGTTAAAGGCAGGCCAGCTAAATCTATGCAGGAAAAGGGTAGATAGGTTAGTAAGGAAACAATGGCCATAACTGTTTCCTCAGGTTCTTTACAGCATCAGGATTACCACTACATTATAGGTCAGAGAACTTGAGCCCTTATGAGATTTTGTTTGGGGGGGGGGGGGCACCTAAGACAGGGTTGCATTTTCCACATCAGACTGTTATAATGTATAATAATTTTGTTATGTAATTGTCTAATACAAGAAACTAACTGCGATGCACAAGTTTGTTTTTGATCCAATTCCAGATCCAGATCAAGTAACTGGAACACATGATTTACAGCCAGATGATTGGGTCCTAGTAAAAGAACATGTGAAAGTACCTTTAGGACCAAAGTTGAAGGACCCTACCAAGTGTCCCTGACAACTGCTACAGCTGTAAAGTGACATGGATACATGCTAGCCATTGCAAGAAAGTACAGCGGGTTTCAAAAGATGAGTAAACTACTGTTATGCCTTTGCTTGATCTTAGCAGTCAAGGCTATAGAGGAAAATTACCTGTACAAATTACACATGCTAACAGGTGTAAAAAGAGTCATTTGAGTAATGGCTAGATAGGTTCACATAGGCCAGACAGTTTAAAAAAAAAAATGCACACACCTAGTACTCATTCACTTTCATTTTGAGTTTAAGCAATACAAGGCTGCCCAAAAACTAGTATATCAGAAATGGTAAATTTTCAAGGATTCAACAGTTTTTTTGTTCTTATAGGAATCATAGTTGTTGGATTACTTGCTAATTCGTTTTTCAGGTGTGCTAAATGTGAAAAAAAAATTACTACAATGGCAGTTAGAACTGAGGGAGATGACCCCAGGGAAGAATAGAGTGTTATCAGATAGTCAGATTAGCAGATTCATATGATGCCAAGATGGGTGATACGAATGAGTAAAGATATGTATCCACATACACCCCAAGAAGAACTTTGCTCCACTTAGATGTGAAGTAGTACTGTGGACCCTCTGGTATCATACTAGGTAGGGAAGATATGATCCTGGCTGAAAGAGGAGGGGTATGCAAAATGTTTGGTAGCATGTGTTGTACCTTTATCCCTAATACAGCTCCTGGAGACCAGAGCCCTGGAAGGATTGACTGCTCTATCGAATGAATTATCGGAAAATTCAGGTATTAACGATCCATTCACAAACTGGCTTGAAGGATGGTTCGGTAAGTGGACTGGACTTATCACATCATGTTCGATCTCAATTACTGCGGTTTTTGTCACTTACGGATGCTGCTGCATTCCCTGTATTCGAGGACTTTCACAAAAACTGATTGAAACCGCAATCTCAAGAACGATGTATCAAGCACTTCCTACCTCTGAGGAGACCTGTGTGGACATTGAAGCTCAACTTAATGACATACAGTCCGAAAGTGTATAACACAGGGACTATCATAGAAACGTGTTGAGATAAAATAGACCCACAAGAGGAGGGAATGTTAGAAAAGTTTAGTATTGTGCGTCTATTAAACAGCTTTACTGATTTTCCTTTAAGATGGCTCCTGAGCACATGTTCTAACCTTGTTGTATTCTTTTGTTCTTACTAACCCCATACGTAATATACAACAGATTGTACAGGAAGCTCTGCTTGGGAATAAAGGTGTCAACTTGTACTAGGTACGAGCAGATCTTCTTTAGCAAATTAGCCAATAAGAAGTGTTATTATGGTCTCAGTGTAAGGATGAGAAGGTGGGGGCTCCCTCCTTCTCACTCACTTTTGCTATGATTTTCATCTTGTAAGCTTCACACAAAGTGTACCGGTGCATTTTGAATAAATTGTCTTCACTTTCAAACACCTGGAATTCGATTGATTACAAGAAATTATCTAACAATGCTTAATACAGTGATCCAAACATGCTGGTGTGTTCACACGCTGGTGCTTCCTCCCTAGGTATTAAACGCTCACCTCAGAGCGTGTGACCATGCAATTAAGTTTGGTGAAATCACACCTGTGAACCACCTCTGGGCTCTGCAGCAATAGTGGAATCCTGAGCTCCTCCATAAAGCGTTTCCATATATATATGTAGGACAACAGAAAAGGCTGGATAGTGTGATATTGTTTAAATTAACTAATTTATTAGAGAAAAAGCCCCCATCCGGGGTACTCACATTAACATGGTGTGTTAGTGCACCAATCTACAACGAGTGGAAGTAAATCAGGCTCGTAATGAGATGCTGTGTTTCTCCTCCTTGGCAGACCAGCTGCCTTCCGTATCGTCCTGTCCCCTCCCCAATGCGTGTCGATACAGGGATACGTGTGTTGTATCTTCCTGAGCACTTTTAATTCAGGTTCTGACAGATTGAAAAGGCGACCAAAAGGTATTTCAGCCCCTGGGAGCAGTTTAATGGGACAACCATATGGGCAGTGAGGAGGTAACTGATCGGCATTCTTCTTATCACAAACATCCCAGAACTCATAATATTGTGGAAGCAGGTTGTCATATGACTGCGTAGTAACCACATCCACCTGTGATTCCTTGACCGGCGGAGAACTTGTTCGACAAGGTCCTCTACAGAATTCCTCACAATGGGGGGACATAATGTTTATAATCAGTGCTTCCCAGTTGATGCACGGATTTTGGGTGGAAAACCAAAGAATGCCCAGGATGACAGAAAATTTGGGTGATGTAATCAGCTGAAAACTGATGGTCTCATGATGGTTAGTCTCAAATTGGAGTACCAAAAGGGACTGTTTCATGGGTAACAGGTTCGGAAGTTAACCACTTTCCGACCAGCCACCGCAGTTTTACTGCGGCAGCATGGCTCGGCTGGGCGAAACAACATTATGTTATGTCGCTTCGCCCTGTGACCACTAGGGGCGTGCACCGCCGGAGGCACACTTCCGCTGCTCGCCCCTGGAGCCGATGAGAGTGCTCCCGGTTTTCTTAGGGGAGAAATGACTGATCATCAGTTCATACAATTTATGAACAGCGATCTGTCATTTCCCCTAGTAAGTCCCATCCCCCTTCAGTTAGAACATGCAGAGGGAACACAATTAACCCCTTGATCGCCCCCTAGTGGAAACCCCTTCACTGGTAGTGACATTTATACAGTAATCAGTGCATTTTTATAGCACTGTTCGCTGTATAAATGCCAATGGTCCCAAAAATGTGTCCGATGTGTCCGCCATAATGTCGCAGTCCCGATAAAAATTGCAGATCGCTGCCATTACTAGTAAAAAAAAAATAATAATAATAAAAATGCCATAATTCTATCCCCTATTTTGTAGACGCTATAACTTTTGCGCAAACCAATCAATATACGCTTATTGGTATTTTTTTACCAAAAATATGTAGAAGAATACATATCGGTGCTATGATTAAACACTAGTACAGTGTGAAATGCGTCAGCTTGACCGGGTGTGCTGTGACTTGTAGTGCTGTGGTGATTTTACAAATAAAGGCATTTTTATTCGGTGTGCGGCCGTCCAGAAGATTTTCCTTTCTTTTGCCTTACATATCGGTCTAAACTGAGGAAAATATTTTTTTTAAAGTGGGATATTTATTATAGCAAAAAGTAAAAGATATCGTGTTTTTTTCAATATTGTCGCTGTTCTTTAATTTATAGCGCAAAAAAATAAAAACCGCAGAGGTGATCAAATACCACCAAAAGAAAGCTCTATTTGTGGGAAAAAAAGGACTCCAATTTTGTTTGGGTACAATGTCACACGACCGTGCAATTGTCAGTTAAAGCGACGCAGTGCCAAATTGTAAAAAGTGCTCTGGTCAGGAAGGGGGTAAAATCTTCTGGACTGAAGCGGTTAAGGTTGAACCATCAACCGTCTCCGATAGGGCCAGGCTTATTTATTGTTTGGATATTATTGCTTTTTCTGTGTCCATACAGTTCTCCTCAGCCTCAGAGTCCAGCATAGCAGAGCAAGGAATTTCAATGCCTTTAGAGATAAAAATGCAAGAAACACAGATTGGAGATACGGGACTTTATAGGTGCGTTTTGTACAGATCCATATAAACACAATCAGTTAAAAGAAGTATTTATTAAATCACATAGAAAAAGATAAAAGCACTTCATCAGTGCTGTTCCACGCTCTTAATTCAACATGTCCTGCTGTAAGGCTTCTTCAGGAAAAGGCGTGGTGTCATAGCTACTGAACAGTGGCGGCCCGTGCATTGTGGGCGCACGGGCAACGCCCCCACTAAAACTTTCGCTGCCTTCCCTATCCATGTGCCTGGCCCCTTTCAGGATGCTGGACACATGGATTCCTATGGCGGTGGGGGGGGGGGGGAGTGTTTTTTGAAGCACCTGATTAGAGCCAGAGGCTTTAATAGGCTTCAAAATAGGGTGGGCTCGGGGCGCAGAGAGTGCGCCCCAATCTCAACCAATTGTGTGACCATAGCTTATGAATTTTCGCTGTTTTCACACTACAGTGCCTCACCGACAATCAGGAGGCAGGTCAGTGAGACCTGTTTCCCAATTGGCCAAAGAACCAGGCGATCCTATTGGATGCCTAGCGTTGTAGAAGAGGAGACACTGAAGCCGGACCGGCCGCTGCCCTGGAGGACACAGCCAGCGAGGAGAGGAGGACACAGCCAGCCCGCCCATCGCATAGTAAGTGACGGACCTGGGGGGGTTAGCTGGCTGACAGTGCCACAAGCCTGTGGCCACCCGCCCGGAGGGGGGAGTAGTGCTGGCTGTTTGACACCACCCCAGAAGGAAAGCCCACTGCCCACTGCTACTGAATGAATAAACAAACATATATCACAAAACTATACATGATTTTGAGGAGACAATAAGCACATATTTAACCAAAAATTACACAAATGCATGCCCCCAGTCCTGACAAGAGTTCCTCAAATAAATGTTTCCTACCTCAAATGGATAAAGAATTAAAGCCAATATATTGCAAAAGTTGTTGAAGAGGAGTCTGTTCAGGTGGCCTTGCGCACTTAGCCGACTATAAACGAATCGTCCACATATACCAGATCTCCCGGAGGGAGGGGTAAATCATCATAAGATGTATGGTGGGTACAAGAGTAAGACCTGTGGTTCAATAAAGCACAGTATACTAATCTAGGCATCTGCCTTTATATATGTTATCTAATTTTTTATATCTCAGCCCATTCCACAATGGAGTCTGTCCTGTTGGCAGGGTGCAACATTCCGACCAAACTGCCCACTGGACCAAAGGATTCCTGTACGAATGCCCAAGGGTGTCTGTAGGGATACGTATGTTTTTTTTTACCCCAGTTGCATTGGGACTTGGGTGTGCGCAGCTGTCAGGGTGTGATTCCCATGTACGCCCGCCCATGAGCTGTTAATGCGTGGTGGAGTTGCTTTGGGAAAGCACAGTGTTTTTTTGGCGCCCTTACATCCGTGAGCTGAGGACACTATCTTGGTCGGCAGCCATGACCTATGGGCGTGCTTGTCCATGGGCTCTGTCCCTGCGGGTTGCGGGCGGGTGGGTTGCAATGGATGCGGGCCCGGAGCCGCTGTGTATGTGTGGCCCCCTCCATTTGCGTGCGCATCACGTCATGATGTTTCACGTCGGACGCGATAGGGAGGAATATTTATGTACCCCCTTGGTGGCAGCCATTTCGTTGGAGTCCCTAGGAGCCTGATTCCACCACACGCGGCGAGCAGGTTAGTTGCAGATTACTGGTATTATCAATGGAGACCTACGTTTTTTTCACTTGATACCTTACTGTCTTACAGGTGTAGCGGACACCCCAAAATTGGGGGTCGCTATGTTCTAAATTTAGGGGTAGTATGAGCCATAGTTGGCTCAGGTTCTCTAATTTTGCTAGGTATGGACTCTGTTCTGCTATAGTGTTGCCTGATGTATGGTTCCCCTTGTCCTGTGGTGGCGCTGTTGCTCAGGTCTCGGGTTGAACCACGGGTGGCATTGTGGTGTGATTTGGTGTCCTCTCTCGGCTACCATGTGGTGGGCGGGGTTTCGCTTGCTGTGCATGCCGGGAGAGGGTACATAAAGGGCAGACGCCATGATCTAAGGATGAGTTTGCCCCATTGGGGTGGTGTGCGGGGGGGGGGATTCCAGAGAGGACCCCTGGTTAAGAAGTGGCGCCCTTTGGCCCTGCTGGCCAGGGGGTGCGTGAACTGGCCGAGGAGTCTAGGGCACCTTTAGCCCGAGGCTACAATGTTCCAGGTAGGCCCAGTACCTTCAACTGGGTCTACAGCCAACACACTGCAGTCCCAGGGAGCCCGTGTGAGGGTGGCCCGCTCTGAAATAGGAAACCGGGGGAGGACCTGTCCGATGTATCGGTGATGGAGTTCACGATGAAGGAGAGGCCTGGTTACCTGTCAGAGGAAGGATTCGTGAGTTGCAGTATAGCCCCTGTAGTGTGTCCCATTGACACCTATGGTCTCTACCAATCTACGGGGTTTTGTTCAGGAGTCATAATTCAATCATTAGGGATTCTGTGGCAGAAATCTCTAGGACTTGTCCATGAAGGGGACTAAATTCAAGTAGCAACTGTTCGTGCTTCACTCCGGCTGCTAGAACTGTGAGGGGGATCTATCCGGGTGAGCAAAATTCATACTCAGACTTGAGTAAAGAATAGGGTAACTGGGTGCCGCGTGCCTGAACCTATCTCCCTACCTACTTTGTCGCTATCTTCAACCTTTTAAACCTGGAGGATCCGGGCATGTGGAACGGTGTGCCTTTATCCCTGCAAGGAGAAGGTAAGCAGGAAAAAAGGGTCTGTGTGCTACACAGGTCTGGGTGGGCCTTTTACCACCGGACCCCCCCCCCTTTTGAAGTAACAGACCCCCAGAGTGCTGAGTGGATACTGATACTCAGGTACTTTTATGGCTACATTTCCAACTTTGGATTGACATATGAGCATAGATATGTTTGTTTGGGTTATACTTTTGTAGCGGAGCCTCACTCTCCCTCTCGGGTTTTCTCATTTGATTGGCTTGTGTCTAGGGGTACCTGGGAGAGGAGAGTGCATGGTCGCACGGTCTCTGCCACCGACCGTGAGTTTTGGTCGCTGCCACCGACCGGATGAACCGTTGAGGCCCCTGCCACAGGCCTAATAGCAGGTCTCTGCCACTGACCTGAGTTGAATAGTTGGACCGCTGCCACCGGTCATTGAACATGAACAACCTTCCTCTCTGAACTTGGCCCCTGTTTGGGAAAGATATCCCTCCGGGCGGTCTCCAGAGGTTCACCCGGCACTGGCAATCTGCTGCACCAGATCTTCGGATGAGTCCCTCCTCCGGTCCCTTACGGACAATCCCTCCCTCGTGGGACCCAGCGGAAGGTACTGGGCCCCAGGCCTCCGGCTGAATACCTCACCCCAGACTGAAGGTGTCTGGGATGGAACACGACCTTCAGGTGTCCAGGCCTAGGCCGCCTGGACACCGACCGCGAACAGCAGCCCTCAGGCTGAAGGTGCCTGGGACTCGAACCTCATGGCGAAGATGTCTGCCCCTTTATACCCCCTCCCAGCAAGCACGGCGGGTTCCCCGCCCCGCTGTACAACCGCTGCGAGAGGTCACAAAGGGTACGGCACTGCAGCGATGGTTCAACCCCGGCCCAAAGTGACAGCGCCACCTGCTGGGCCGCAGGGAACTATGCATCACTGGTGTCTTCACCAGTTTTAAAAGTATATACCCGCTACACTCTCCCCCCGGTTATTGGACACTGGTCCCCAGTGTCTGGAGCAACCCATGCCCAAAGGGCCATCATAGCCTGATCCAGAAACCGACTAACAATTTCAAAAAAATACAAAAGTTTTGAAAACTAACCAAACAGTTGTGCCTGAACCTGACATGAAAGGGAAGGGAAGGAAAACAAACAACACATAACAACATTATTTGAAACACACGTTCACATCAACATCCCTTCCCACCCATCCTGACTAAGACCCACCCCATTCTCAGTGGTCTTGATGAGATGTTCTCCTGCAGAGGGGAAAAGAAATGTTAGACACACATATCCCTGACACATATGTTCGTGTAAGAACAAAATAACCTCTCTGCAGAGAAACCCTTTCCTTCTATAAGTGTGTGAGTGAACAGTGAATATCGGTGCGCAACACTGCCACCTGGTGACAGTGCCGCAGTAACTGCACTGGTTGAAGATCTTCTTTTTTTTTTTCTCTTGCGGCTCTAACTACCCCAAAGTCCATAATCACTTTGTGGGATGGAAGAATGAAGAACAAACAACGGCAACAGTCCTTTAATTCCTCCAGAGAGCACAACACCCATCAACACAAGCACAGTCACTGGGTTTTCCCGGGAAACAACCCCGGAAAGTTCAGCAGCAACAAGGCAAAGCAAGAACGGAGTCTTTTTTTCTCCTACATATAGAACTTTGGGTGCGGCAAAACAAGGGGTTTTAAGTGCTGGTCCATTGTCTCTACATAGTATTCGACATCCTCCCCCTCTTTGCGCCAAATTAACACCTTGTCTGCGTGGATGTGCTGACCCAGCATCCATTCTGACTTGCAGTCCTTGAACCATTGAGAGGCTTTAGGGGAACACGCAAGGTATCTGCGGGCATGTGGGACCTGAAGGTGCGTCCACACAAAATCGTTGTACCAGCGTTCCCGGCAGACTTCCACTTCATATAGAAGCTCCTTAGGTAAGTACGGGTACTCCCACCCATACTCGTTAGCAACCTTTTGGCCAAAGAGGCGCTGTAGTCTCGCCAGCGGAGGCATAGTGGCCCGGTCTCCCTCACCCGGTTGGACGATGGCGTCCGGGTGACGAGGTGCCTTGATCACCTCCATTCTAGGCATAGGCGCCCGCAGCAACAGTCTCTTTTCCCCGGTGCCAGATGCAGGAGGTACCAGAGGTAGAAGGGCAGACTGGGGACGGGATACCTCTTCAGGCGCTGGTGCCTCCACCCGGGGTGTACTATCCCCTGTAGACATGGGTGGATCCCTGACTCTGCGGGACGAGGAGAGAGGCATCTTGTCCCAGCCCTTCTTTGCGAAAAGTTCATCTATGATGATGTTGTCTCCCGGATCGGAGAGCGACTCTAGGTCGGAGGTGTCACACTTCTCCGCGGGCTGGTAGCCTGTAGTAGAGGCTGAATTGCTACCCCCCCCCCGCGGGCACACAAGACCGTGAATACCCGACACCTCCACCCCAACACCAAGTCCCTCCGCCCGGCTTACCTCGGCCCAAAGTAGAGAAGGGATGTCCGGGACTCTTCCGACCGGATCCATCCGGGGCGGGCGTAGGCGAGCAGGGTGATCCACCGCAACCGCTGGACGGGGCAACCAAGCCGGTCTTCCTCTTTGGCGGAGGACGCTGGGAAACAGTGGTGACCGAGTCAGCATCCTCGGATTTCTCCCGTACCTCAGTGATTGCGACCTACCCTGCGGTCGCTGCAGTGAGTCACAGGGATGGCTGTAAAAGCAGTGATTCCTCCTTCTTGAGTGGTGTGGCCTGTTGCGCGGTTGAGGTGGATGGTTCTGGGTTTCTCAATGGGTGATTCCACCTCAAATAGGAACTCTCCGCAGGCCTCGCAGCGCCCGAATGGCTTCAGCTGACACACCAGTCCCGAACAGCTGGGACAAATCAAACCCAGGGCCTCAACGTCCATGCATGAGTACAGGGCAAATTGTCCCCGGGGCTTTAGCTGAATCCCTGTATCCGTTATCGGAGCAGCAGTAGTCAGACTCGTGTTAGTAGGATGAATAGGAATCCATGATGCATTGGTGAACATGGCGACTCTCTGCTGATCCATTGCGCACTGCATTGTTGGCGCCAAAGTCCCCACGTGTAGTCCTTCACACGATTGGACTCCTCCCTTCTTGCACTCCAGTTCGCGGGCTTTTCTCATTCCCTGGGTCACGCCCATGAACTGAGCAGAGAGGGTGTGCCTCGTGGCGCAGTGGCCAATATGGCCGACCTACTCTGAACTGTATCGGGCAGACACTTTCAAATTCCAACAACTCCAGCTCCATTGTAGCACAAACACATCCCGGACCAGAGCCCCCCCACGTGTAGCGGAGCCTCAATCTCCCTCTCGAGTTTTCTCATTTGATTGGCTTGTGTCTAGGGGTACCTGGGAGAGGAGAGTGCAGGAACACTACGCCAAGCTCTCCCCTCGTATGTGTATGAGGGTTGAGCAGAGTTACTTGAATTACCTCCGGGTCTGTTCACTGCATACGAAGCTCCCAGCTGTTCCATGGAGATGTGTCTGCCAATAACATAGAGCCCCACACCAATCGAAAGTCCAACACTCCCTTTATTTCTCTGCTTTTAGGGTGAACACAATCAGTTGAACTTTCAGTAACAGACAGACAGGGGTGTGGATACGAGTAGGCCTAGGCACAACTGAACTCTCCTATTCCTTTGCTAGCGAATAGGCCTGGCGCACGGTCTCTGCCACTGACCGTGAGTTTTGGTCGCTGCCACCGACCGAATGAACCGTTGAGGCCCCTGCCACAGGCCTAATAGCAGGTCACTGACCTGAGTTGAATAGTTGGACCGCTGCCACCGGTCATTGAACATGAACCACCTTCCTCTCTGAACTTGGCCCCTGTTCGGGAAAGATATCCCTCCGGGCGGTCTCCAGAGGTTCACCCGGCACTGGCAATCTGATGCACCAGATCTTAGGATGAGTCCCTCCTCCGGTCCCTTACGCCTCTTGATTTGGGTGCCCCACTCCCGGGGCCCCCTAGGACAATCCCTCCCTCGCGGGACCCAGCGGAAGGTACTGGGCCCCAGGCCTCCGGCTGAATACCTCACCCCAGACTGAAGGTGTCTGGGATGGAACACGAACTCCAGGTGTCCAGGCCTAGGCCGCCTGGACACTGACCGCGAACAGCAGCCCTCAGGCTGAAGGTGCCTGGGACTCGAACCTCGTGGCGAAAATGTCCGCCCCCTTTATACCCCCTCCCAGCAAACACGGTGGGTTCCCCACCCTGCCGTACAACCGCTGCGAGAGGTTACAAAGGCTATGGCACTGCAGCGATGGTTCAACCCCAGCCCAAAGTGACAGCGCCACCTGCTGGGCCGCAGGGAACTATGCATCACTGGTGTCTTCACCAGTTTTAAAAGTATATACCCGCTACACTTTTAATCTTTCTTTATCAGTTTTCAGTGTTGGCTGCTGGCTTTTGTGGCACTTGGTGCCATCTAGTGAACAATTAGGCTCCCTGCACCCTATGCACAGGCTTTTTGAAAGTAAGTGTAGCGTTACCCCCAGACTAAGGGAGCCGTTGGATTGCTTTGAGGCCCTGTACACAGCACAGCCAACCCCCGCAATCAGCCCTTCTCTGGCACAGCTAGTCTAGGGGTGGTATTTCTATATAAAACTCTATAACAGTTTATGCACAATCCCACAATACCTTTCTTTAGTGGTAAGATATATATATGTAGCGGGTGTTTGAATTTAAGGGAGGCATCTGGGTGGTAGTGTAACCCAGATGCACTAATTGCTAGGGGATCCGAGACCTTTTTCTGGTTCTTGGAGGACTCTGGTGGTGTGAGGTTCCGTGCGGTCCATAGGTGGCACTGTTGCCCTGGGCTGGAGCTGAACTCACACCGCAAGACTGTACCTTTTGTCCTCCCCTGGAGCTGGTACAGCTGTGACACAAAGGGAGAGGAGATAAAAGGGGCGGACGCCCTTACCACGGGGTTCAGAGTGGAGGGTTCAGAGTCTGGAGGACACGGCCGCACCCAGGCACCTTCAGCTTGGGTGCTGGCGTTCCAGTGTTTCAGGCCTAGGTGCCCTTGGTCTGGCCGGAGCGGAGATGGAGTCCATCCCAGGCACCTTTAGCCTGGGGTGAGGTACTATGGCGGATGCCTGGGGCTCAGTACCTTCGACTGAGTTCCGCGAGGGTAGAGGAATCCGAGGGGGCCCTAACTCCTTGGGTGCCCGTGTCTCAGTTTGTGAGGACTGGTGTGCGGAACTTCTCTGAAGAGTCCAGCGCAGCATTGCTGGTGACAGAGAGGCCTCCTGTTTCTCCCTTGGACGGATCTCCTTCCCCTGACAGGGGCCGTGCTAGCGAAGATAATTCACGTTCTACTTCATATAGTCAGTGGCAGTGACTATTCGCCGCTGGTGATACCACAGTGGTTACCAGGAGAAGGGAAAGGATTGTGCCTCAATCTATTCCCCATTACTACTCAGTGGAAAGAAACTGTTTGTTGTTTGCCAAGAAGAATAAAACTGAGTTGGACCTATTCACTATGTGGAACTCTGGTTACTAGGAGCAAAGGAGTCAGGGACGAAGTACTGGACTTGACTCTAGGACACCTACACAAGGCCCAATCTTCTGGCCTTCACCTCTTAGCTATGGAGGACATGGGCCGTGGTGTATCTCATCCCTCCCCCCAGCACTGAGACCCCTAGACGAAGAAAGACAAGCCGAGCGTGAGAAGGGGATAGAGGGGTGAGGCCGCTACATATACAGTATATAGAAATATAGACTCCAATACCAGATTTGAGTAAATGTAAAAGGGATTAATAATCAATATTACATATAACGCATGCATGCAGAGCCCTGCAGTAATACTAATGCCGCGTACACACGACCGTTTTTCCCGTCGAGAAAAATTTCATTTTTTCCTTTGGACGAGAAAAACGATCGTCTGTGGGCTTTTTGTCGTTTTTCTCAACGGGAAAAACGGCATTAATCACGACGAGAAAAATTAGAACATGCTCTAATTTTTCTCGTCATGATTCCCGTCGTTTTTTTCCGCGGCAGTTTTCCCATAGTGAAAAACTGCCGCGGAGCCCACACACGGTCGTTTTTTTCGACCAAAAAAAAAAATGTCATTTAAAACGGCCGTGTGTGGGGGGAACAAGCTGTTCCTCGTTTTTCACGTCGATTTTCTCGACGGTGTTCGACTCGAACATCTGAAGAGGAAAAAATAAAAAATATGGACAGCCGCACTCCAAAAAACCTTTGACGGTCGCCTTTATTGTAAAAAAGTTGGAAAAATTACACCACAATTCATCACAGCATAGCCAGGGTAACTGCTTACATGTTTCACACTGAAGGTCAGTGCTTAATCATAGCTAATTAGTTACAAACATCACACCTCTAATATAGAAAGAAAAGACACGTACTCATGTGATCTGAGGCCTCAATTAGAAGCCAATTAGAAATCAATTATTGTCTGTTCGGCTGTCCGCCGAATTGCGAACATATGGGCCATTAGCGCCAAATTCGAGTGGCGCATCACGGCCCATAATTCACTGCGCCATCGCAGTGCATTGCTGGCTGATGATTGGCCAAGCATGAACTATGACCCGCATGCTTGGTCAATCACAGCGCCGTCTGAACAGAGAGCCGTAATTGGCCAAAGCCAGGGTGAGCAGAGGATGAAGCATCTTCGGGAGGCCTTGCAGAAAGGTCTGTGCAAAGTGTTCTCAGAGACTGGGAGGTTACAAATTCCTGGTCCTGGATAACGTGTTGCTGAGGCTTCGGTCAGTCAAAGAAGGAGCGGTGGAGAAGGTGGCCGTCTGACCGATGCGTTCAGACAATATTTTAGTACGCAGCACCAAGGTATGATCGCTTCCAGCAACCATCGCCGGCGTCTGGTTTACATGGTGCAGAAATACCTAGGGGCAATATCAGACTTGGACATCTTTCCCACCGAAAATTCTTTGGGTTACTGGGTCTTGAGGATGGATTACTGGCCAGAGCTTGCACAGCATGCAATTGAGCTACTGGCCTGTCCTGCATCCAGCGTTTAGTGCTGCTGGAGGCTTTGTAACCGATCACAGGGTGCGCCTGTCCACCAACTCGGTCGATCGACTGACCTTCATAAAAAAGAATCAGTCTTGGATGACCACCAGCCACCAAGCACCTGATGCTGTTGTAACCGAAAAAAAAAAATTTAAATGTCAGATCCCTTCAAGACTGCCTATGCTGATGCTAAGTGACTATCCTGTTATGCTGAGTGACTATCCTCTTCCTCCTCAATGATCATGCTGATAGCTTGAAAGAACATATATGGTTCTGGGCACCGCCACCAATGGCTAAGACCCAATTTTTCAGCCCATGTTTGTGTAACAGGGGTGTGTATTTACAATTTTTGATGCAATGCTCTGCAGCAGGGCTCATTGCTGCACTCCAACTACAGTATCTGTGAGGAGTTGCAGTGTTGTGGCACCAGTGCCTAAAGCCCAATTTTTCAGCCCCTGTTTAACAGGGACGTGTAAATAACATTTTTGATGCATTACTTTGCAGCAGTGCTCATTCCTGCACTCCTAATAGAGTATCTGTGAGGGGTTGCTGTGTTTTGGCACCAGTGCCTAAGGCCCAATTTTTCTGCCCCTTTTTAAGAGGGGCATGTAATTACAATTTTTGATGCACTACTTTGCAGCAGGGCTCATTGCTGCGCTCCAAGTACAGCATCTGTGAGGGGTTGCAGTGTTGTGGCACCAGCACCAGTGCCTAAGGCCCATATTTTTTGCCCCTGTTTAACAGGGCGTGTAATTACAATTTCTGATGCAATACTTTGCAGCAGGGCTCATTGCTGCACTCCAAGTAGAGTATCTGTGAGGGGTTGCAGTGTTGTGACACCAGTGCCTAAGGCCCATTTTTTCTGCCCCTGTTTAACAGGGGCTTGTAATTACAATTGTTGATCTAATAATTCACAGCAGGGCCCATTCCTGCGCCCACCAAGAGTAACTGTGAGGGCTTACATTGTTGTGGCAACACCACCACCACCAATGGCCCAATTTTTCTGCCCCTGTTCAACAGGGGCGTGTACTGCAATTACAATTCTTGATCTAATAATTCACAGCAGGGCCCATTCCTGCGCCCACGAAGAGTAGGGATGAGCCGAACACCCCCCGGTTCGGTTCGCACCAGAACCTTCGAACGGACTGAAAGTTCGCGCGAACGTTAGAACCCTATTAAATACAATGGACGCGAACGTTCGAAATCTAAAGTGCTAATTATAACGACTAATATGCATGTTATTGTCCTAAAAAATGTATCAATGCAAAAAGAAGTTTTAAAAACTGACGTTTTTTCTGGAGCAGTCATTTTAATGATGCATAAAGTGAAAAAAAAAAGTGAAATATTCCTTTAAATATCGTACCTGGGGGGTGTCTAAAGTATGCCTGTGAAGTGGCATGTGTTTCCCGTGTTTAGAACTGTCCCTGCACAAAATGACATTTGTAAAAGGAAAAAAAGCCATTTTAAACTGCTTGCGGCTTTAATGTCATGTCTGGTCCCGGTAATATGGATGAAAATCTTTGAGAAAAATGGCATGGCTACCCCACCGGTGGAACGCCCTGCTGTGAACTATTATATCAGGAATTGTATTTACATGCCATTGTTGAACAGTGGTAGGAAAAATTGCGCCTTTGGTGGTGGTGCTGGTGCCACAACACTGTAAGCCCTCACAGTTACTCTTGGTGGGCGCATGAATGGGCCCTGCTGTGAATTATTAGATCAAGAATTGTAATTGCATGGCCCTGTTGAACAGGGGCTGAAAAATTGGGCCTTTGGTGGTGGTGGTGGTGGTGTTGTCACAACACTGTAAGCCCTCACAGTTACTCTTGGTGGGCGCATGAATGGGCCCTGCTGAAAATTATTAGATCAAGAATTGTAATTACATGCCCCTGTTAAAATGGGGCAGAAAAATTGGGACTTAGGCACTGGTGCCACAACACTGCAACCCCTCACAGATACTGTACTTGGAGCACAGCAATGAGCCCTGTTGCAAAGTATTGCATCAAAAATTGTAATTGCACGCCCCTGTTAAACAGGGGCAGAAAAATTGGGCCTTAGGCACTGGTGCCACAACACTGCAACCCCTCACAGATACTGAACTTGGAGCACAGCAATGAGCCCTGTTGCAAAGTATTGCATCAAAAATTGTAATTACACGCCCCTGTTAAACAGGGGCAGAAAAATTGGGCCTTAGGCACTGGTGCTGGTGCCACGACACTGCAACCTCTCCCAGGTAATCTAGTTGGAGTGCAGGAATGAGCCCTGCTGCAAAGAATTGCATCAAAAATTGTAATTGCATGCCCCTGTTAAACAGGGGCTGAAAAATTGGGCCTTAGCCACTGGTGGCGGCACCCAGAAACAAAAAAGTTCTTCCAAGCTATCATCAAGAATCGGATTATTGAGGAGGAGGAGGATAGTCAGTCAACATAACAGGACAGTCACTCAGCATCAGCATCAGTCTTGAAGGGATGTGACATTTGAAAATAAATTATTCTGTTATATCAGCTTCAGGTGCTTGGTAGCTGGTGGTGATCCAAGACTGGTTCATCTTTATGAAGGTCAGTCGATCAACCGAGTCGGTGGACAGGCGCACCCTGTGATCCGTGACAAAGCCTCCAGCAGCACTGAATGTGCGTTCCGAAAGAACGCTGGATGCAGGACAGGCCAGTAGCTCAATTGCATACTGTGCAAGCTCTGGCCAGTGATCCATCCTCAACACCCAGTAAGCCAGAGGATTTTTGGTGGGAAAGGTGTCCAAGTCTGACCTTGCCCCTACGTATTCCTGCACCATGTATATCAGACGCTGGCGATGGTTGCTGGAACCGATCATACCTTGGGGCTGCAGACTAAAAAATTGTCTGAACGCATCCGTCAGACGGCCCCCTTCTCCACCTCTCCTTCTGCTACTGACTGAAGCCTCAGCAACTCGTTGTCCAGGACCAGGAGTTTGTAACCTCCCAGTCTCTGGGAACACGTTGCACAGACCTTTCTGCAAGGCCTCCAGGAGATGTCTCATCTTCTGCTCCCTCTGCGACGGCAAGATAAGGTCCGCAACCTTACCCTTGTACTGTGGATCAAGGAGAGTGGCCAGCCAGTAATGGTCCCTCTCCTTGATCCGAAGAATACGAGGATCCTTCTGCAGACTTTGCAGGATCAGGGAGGCCATGCAGCGTAGGTTAGCTGAGCCATTTGGTCCGGAGTCCTCTGGGTCACTAAGGACGACATGATCCGCAGCCACCTCCTCCCAGCCACGTACAAGTCCACGGGTTTGTTGGGACTGTAAATCATCCCTAAAAGACTGCTGCTGTTGATGCTGAGTGCCATGCTCCACCTCCATGCTGACACAATCCTCCTCCTCCTCCTCTTCCTGTGTGATGGGTGGGACAGAAGGAACACTGTCTGGGTAAAGGTGGCCTTGAGAGGCAAGGAAGTCCTCCTCTTCCTGCCTCTGTTCTGCCTCAAGTGCCCTGTCCATTATTCCATGCAGCGTATGCTCCAACAGGTGGACAAGAGGTACAGTGTCACTGATGCATGCACTGTCACTGCTCACCATCCTCGTGGCCTCCTCAAATGGTGCCAGGACAGTGCATGCATCCCTGATCATGCCCCACTGGCGTGGTGAAAAAAAACCGAGCTCCCCTGACCCTGTCCTGGTGCCGTAGTCGCACAGGTACTCATTGATGGCCCTCTGCTGCGTGTTCCACCTGGTGGGCATGTCACATATAAGGCGGTTCTTGGGCAGGTTCAACTCCTTTTGCAGCTCAGCCAGCTGAGCACTGGCATTATAAGATCTGCAGAAATGCACACAGACTTTCCTGGCCTGCCTCAGGACATCCTGTAAGCCCGGGTACCTGCCCAAGAACCGCTGCACCACCAGGTTAAGGACATGAGCCACACAGGGCACATGGGTCAGTTGTCCCTGTCGGAGGGCGGAGAGGAGGTTGGTGCCATTGTCGCAAACCACCATTCCTGGCTTAAGCTGGCGTGGCGCCAACCACCTCTCGGCCTGCCCCTGCACAGCAGACAGAACCTCTGCCCCATTGTGGCTCCTGTACCCCAAACACACCAGCGCAAGCACGGCATGGCATCTTTTTGCCTGCGTACTTGCGTAGCCCCTTGAACGCCTACAGAGCACCGCTGGTTCCGAGGACAAAGCACAGGAAGAGGCCATGGAGGAAGAAGAAGAGGAGGGGGTGGAGGAGAGAGGTGTGTCACAACAACCAGTAGTAGCATTTTGGAGGCGTGGCGGCGGAACAACCTCTAACACTACTGCACCTTGTCCTGCATCCTTCCCAGCTGCCAAAAGAGTGACCCAATGGGCCGTGAAAGAAAGGTAACGTCCCTGTCAATGCCTACTGGACCATGAGTCAGCGGTAATATGCACCTTACCGCTGACCGCCCTGTCCAGCGAGGCATGGACATTGCCTTCCACATGCTGGTAGAGAGCCGGAATCGCCTTCCGTGAGAAAAAGTGGCATTTGAGAACCTGCCACTGAGGAACCGCACATTGCACAAACTCACGGAAGGGGGCCGAGTCTACCAACTGAAAAGGCAGCAGTTGAATTGCTAGCAATTTAGCCAAGCTAGCATTCAACCGCTGGGCATGTGGATGGCTGGGAGTGAACTTCTTTCGACGGTCCAGCAGCTGGGGCAGGGAAATTTGCCTGCTAGAATCGGACGTCTGTGTACTGCTAGCAGAGTGCCCGCAAGTACTTGGCTGTGACACACCTAATTCTACACCTTCATTCCTCTCTGTGCAGGTTTCAGAGAGAACTGAAGGTACAGTGGGGTTGGAGATCCCAGCTGATGAGGAGCAAGGAGAGGTCCGCTTTGTTCTTTGGTGTGGGTCTTTAAGATACGCTTGCCAACGAGTTGCATGGCAGGTCAACATATGTCTGGTCAAGCATGTGGTGCCCAAGCGGCTGATGTTTTGGACACGCGAGATACGCTTCAGACATATGTTGCAAACAGCAGCGGTGCGATCTGATGCACTCGACTCAAAAAAGGCCCACACCAAAGAACTTTTGGAATAACGGGCAGAGGCAGCGCCCTGCACAGGCGGAGCTCTGCGGTGTGATTCAGTCGGTGTGCTGCCCTTACGCTGGCCCCCCGAGGGCATCCTGCCTCGTTGGAGATGTGCCTCCTCCTCATCCCGCTCCTCCTCCTCTCTCCTATCAGGCACCTACGTGGAGTCAGTGACCTCATCATCCCCTCCCTCCTCATCACTGGAGCCAATCTGGCAGTATGCTGCAGCTGCTGGAACATGACTGCCAGATTGCTGTCCTTCTTGAGCATCCCCTCTCTTTGCTCTCACGCTACTGCCTTCCTCTAGCTGGGTATCATCATCAGACCCTTCGAAACGCTGGGCATCCTCCTGGAGCATGTACCCAACACTGTGCTCAAACAGTTTGGGGGACTCCTCAGGAGGACACGGGTCTAGGGAAGGAGTGACTAATGATGACATTGATACAAGGGAAGAGGACGCTTTGGCAGCTGCTTTGCCAGTACCCTGAGCCTGGGTGAGAGAGGATGAGGAGGATGAGGAGGGCTTGGTCATCCACTCTACCAAGTCTTCGACATGATGCGGCTCAACACGTCCAGCTGCCGAAAATAAGGACAAGCGTGTCCCATGGCCACGTGCTGATGACAATGCACCGCGTCCATGACCAGCACTGTTGTCTCTAGACACAGAGCCTGCTTGCCCTCTTTTATTGGCTCCTGACTGTCTGCCTCTCCTTGTTTGCCTTCCAGACATTCTAATGGCCTGCAGGGAGATGGGAAAACCAGCAATAAGGGCTAGCTTCAGGTGTATAATGTGCAGGAGTGTCACGTACCTGACGGTGACGAGCCCGGATCTGCAGAGGGAGGCCTCTCTTACGGCTTCCATCAGCGGCCCCTGGTAGTGAAGACAGGAGGCACGGAGGTAGAAGGGGTATGAGTGCCTGGCAGGATGAATCAAGGTAGAGGAGATTCTGAAGACTGGGACGGATCCAGGCACCCAGGGAGTATAGCAGGCTGAACTGGAATCAGGAACACAGCAACTGGAACTGGAACCGATGAAGCAGACTGGACTGGAACCAGGAACACAGCAACTGGACTGGAACCGATGAAGCAGACTGGACTGGAACCAGGAACACAGCAACTGGACTGGAACCGATGAAGCAGACTGGACTGGAACCAGGAACACAGCAACTGGAGAGATTGGTCAGAAAAGCCGGGTCGGTAGAACTGGCTGGCAACAAGGTGCTGAAGGATCAGGCAGAAGAGTGGTCAAAACAAGCCGGTGGTCAGATGCAGGCAGGAAACTGGAAGGGTCAAGGTAAGCCGGGTCAGATGCAGGTAAATCTAAGAATCAGGTCTCTTGAGTACTACACGCTGTAGAGCAGACAGCAGGGACTGTTTGTCACAGACAAGTTTAAATAGCCCTTCTGGCGCGCTTTGTGGAGCGTGCGCGTGCCCGCGCGGGCGTACCCGTGGTTGGAAACCAGGAAGTCCAGGACTCCTGTAGCTGGCAGGATTTCTATGACATTGCCCCCCCCAAGGGGCAGCCTCCGGATGCCCAGCCGGGTGAACCTTCTAGGGTGAGTCCTCTTGAAAGCCTGTACCAAGCTCCTGGCATGGATATTCTCCTCGGGTTCCCAAGAGTTTTCCTCGGGTCCGTAGCCCTTCCATTTAATTAGGAATTGGTTCTGGTTATTTCTTCTCCTGAAGTCCATGATAGCTTCTACTTCGAATTCCTGCTCACCGTCAATAATGATCGGATCAGGGTGATCCGGCTTCCGATCTGGGAACGGATTGGAGACTGTGGGTTTCAGGAGAGAGACATGGAAGACTGCATGGATTCTAAGAGAGTCAGGAAGTTCCAACTCATAAGCTACTTCATTAATCTTCCTCTTGACAGGGAATGGACCTAAAAATTTGGGGCCCAGTTTTTTAGAAGGGCATGCCATTCTTAGGTTTGTGGTAGATAGCCATACTTGGTCGCCAGGTACCAACACTAATTCACCTTGTCTCTTCTTGTCATAGATTGTCTTGTTGCGTTCTTGAGTCTTGGTCATGGTCTCTTGTAGAAGCTGGTTATTGAGTGAGAAAAAATTAAACTTTTCCTGGACTGCAGGCACAGGACACTCAGGAAGGGAATTAGGCAGAAATGTAGGGTGAAAACCATAGTTTGCAAAGAAAGGAGTCTGACTGGTAGCGGAGTGAATAGAATTGTTATAAGCAAACTCGGCCAACGGAAGTAGGGAAATCCAGTCGTCCTGAGCAAAAGAGGAGAAGCATTGCAGGTACTTCTCGAGCGTCTGATTCGTCCTCTCCGTCTGTCCGTTGGTCTGTGGGTGGTAAGCAGAGGAAAACGATAATTCGATCTTTAAGGTTTTGCAAAGGGATCTCCAGAATCGAGAGGTAAATTGTACCCCCCAATCGGAAACAATATTGGCTGGTACCCCGTGGAGTCTGACGATTTCTCTGATGAACACCTGTGCGGTTTCAGGAGCTGAGGGAGTCCCTTTCATAGGGATGAAGTGTGCCATCTTGGACAGACGGTCCACTATAATGAAGATGGTGGTATGGTTCTCAGCCGGGGGCAACTCGACAATGAAGTCGATGGACAACATTCTCCAGGGCCTATCTGGAACGGGTAAGGGTTTTAGTAGTCCCCAGGCCTTGGATCTGGATCCCTTGTTTTGGGTGCAAGTTGTACAAGAATCCACAAACCTCCTACAGTCTTCACGTACTCGAGGCCACCAGAAGGTGCGCTGTACCAGGTCAGTGGTCTTGGCAATGCCAAAATGTCCGGCCAGAGCGTGGTCGTGGCAGAGTTCTAATGCGGTTACTCTCAATCCCTCAGGTACGTAGATCCTGTCTTGGTACCACAATAGTCCATCCTTAACCTGCAATTCCGGCTCGGAGAACTGTCTCTGCCCAGTGGAAGCTTGTTTGACCCGAGTGAACAGGTTCTCCTGTAGAAGAAGGAAATTTCCGGGGGCAAGGATGGTGTCAGGCGGAGAAGTCTCCTTGGACTTATGGAACATCCGAGACAGGGCGTCAGGTTTAATATTCTTGGCACCAGGACGATAAGTAACATGAAAAGAGAACCGGGAGAAGAAGAGTGCCCACCTGGCTTGCCGTGGATTCAATCTTCTCGTGGCCTTCAGGTACTCCAGGTTCTTGTGGTCAGTGAATATCAGAATCGGAAGAGCCTCGCCCTCCAGCAGGTACCGCCATTCATCCAATGCAGATTTGATCACCAGTAACTCCAGATCCCCCACGTCGTAGTTCCTCTCCGCTGCAGATAGCTTGCGAGAGAAGAAAGCTACTGGATGGAGCAAGGCCTTGATTCCCTGTCTTTGGGACAGTATTGCTCCTACCGCTATTTCGGAGGCGTCTACCTCAAGTACGAATGGCAGTGAAGAGTCCGGGTGTTTCAAGATAGAGGCAGAGGTAAATAGGGCCTTCAGGCATTCAAAAGCTTTTTGGGCTTCAGGGGACCAGTGAAAACGTGTTCCTTGTTTGGTTAGTTGAGTGATGGGTGCGATAATAGCCGAGAACCCCCTGATGAACTTGCGGTAGAAGTTGGCGAATCCAACGAAACGTTGGATTCCCTTCTTGTCCACCGGTTCTGGCCAGTCCAGGATTGCGGTAATCTTTTGAGGATCCATTTTGATGCCCTCGCTAGAAATGATTAACCCCAGAAATGATATACTCTCCTGCTCGAACTCACATTTTTCGGCCTTCGCATACAGGCCATGCTGGCGGAGCCGACCCAACACACTCTTGACATGTCTGCGATGAGAATCAAGGGAGGAAGAAAAGATTAGTATATCATCGAGATAAACAATGACAAAGAGGTCTAGGAAGTCCCGTAGAACATCGTTGATAAAGTACTGGAAAGTGGCAGGGGCGTTACACAACCCGAATGGCATTACCAAGTACTCAAAATGCCCATACCGGGTACGGAAGGCGGTCTTCCATTCGTCCCCTTCTTTGATGCGGATCAAGTTGTATGCTCCGCGGAGATCAAGTTTGGTAAAGATGGTGGCAGTCCCCAGTCTCTGAAATAGCTCTGGTACCAGGGGGAGAGGGTAACGATTTTTTACTGTAATCTTATTCAGTTCACGGTAATCCACACAAGGTCGAAGGGTGTGGTCCTTTTTCTCTACAAAAAAGATGCCTGCGCCTGCTGGGGATGTGGAAGGGCGGATGAATCCCTTTTGCAAGTTCTCATCAACATAATTTTTTAAAGGCCCTTGTTCTACCTCCGTTAAAGGGAAGATTCTACCGAACGGAATCTTTGCTCCAGGAAGTAGGTCGATGGGGCAATCATAGGCCCGATGGGGCGGTAGAGTCTCTGCCCTTTGTTTACTAAATACGTCAAGAAAGTCGTGGTAAACTTCTGGGATGGATTGACGTGTGCCATCTTCTGTATCAATGCATAGTAAAGAGGCCGGCCCAGGAGGTTCGTATGAGCCACAGGACTGCTGGCAATAGGAAGAAGAAAAGGTAACTACTCCTGTGGCCCAGTTGATAGTGGGATTGTGGGCTTGTAATCAAGGCATACCAAGGATCAAGGAAAACAACGGAGAAGAGATGATGTCCAGACATAAGTATTCTTGGTGGGTTCCAGAGGTGGTAGAGATGGTGACGGGTATAGGGGTGGTCTCCTGGACCACAGGTCCAGACTTAATAACGGAACCATCAGCCAGATGGACACGAAGTCCGTGGGTCTTGGTACGAAGGGGAATTTGGTGTTTGATGGCAAAGGTTGAGTCCATAAAGCAGCTGCATGCTCCAGAATCAATAATGGCGGGTACTTGCAGAGTCCTTCCTGGGAGCTGTAATGAGACAGAGAGGGCAAGGTGAGATGTGGTTTTGGCTTGTAGGTTAGTCATGTTAGAAGAAACTGAAAGAAACTTACGAAGCTTCAGGGGACAGTTTCTAACGAAATGTCCGTGTTCCCCGCAGTACAGACACAAATTATTCATTCGGCGGCGCTGGCGTTCTTCCGGAGCGAGGGATGGACGAAGGACTCCGAGCTGCATTGGTTCAGGCGTGTCAGATGTGGGGGTTGGAGGTGTAGCAGGAGCCGGGTACAGGTGACTAGGAGCCCGAGGAAGCATCCAGGTTGGGCGGGAGAAGCCAGTGGTCCTCTCAGCCCTCCGTTCCCTCAGTCGTCGGTCAATCTGGATGGTTAAGTCAATCAACAGGTTGAGTGTCTGTGGTACACCGACTCTAGCAAGCTCGTCCTTCAAGGAATCAGAAAGTCCTAAGCGAAACTGATGGCAGAGGGCGGCATCATTCCAATTGGTATCCGCACTCCACCGCCTGAATTCTGCCACATAGTCCTCTGCTGGTCTGCGTCCTTGTTGAAGGGAACGCAAGGCGGCTTCTGTGGTTACTGAGAGCTGGGGGTCTTCGTATAGCTGGGCCATGGCATCGAAAAAGGCAGCGAGACTGTTTTGTGATACATCCTTCTGTTCCAAGAGACAGTGGGCCCAGCTCTGAGGGTCTCCAGAGAGCAAAGAGACCACAAAGCCCACCTTGGTGGCCTCTAGAGAAAAGGTGCAGGGCTGTAGGGCAAAGTACAGTTCACACGAATTCCGGAAGGCCCTAAACTTGCTCCGATCCCCGGAAAATCTTTCGGGTGTAGGAACCTTAGGTTCGGGAGGAAGCATGACCACTGTGGGTGAGGAACCTGTCCCGGCTGTGGAAGCAGAGGCATGGGGCCCCTCTTGGATGGCAGAGGGATTGGAGAGGGCCCGCACTTGCTCTTCCAGGTGGGTGTAGCCTTGTTGAAGACTCTTGACTGCTTCAGACAAACCTGCCAGGTGCCGACAAAGTTCCTCCATAGGTGAGGCTCCCTGCCCGGGCTCAGACATGGCTGTCTCCTACTGTCACGTACCTGACGGTGACGAGCCCGGATCTGCAGAGGGAGGCCTCTCTTACGGCTTCCACCAGTGGCCCCTGGTAGTGAAGACAGGAGGCACGGAGGTAGAAGGGGTACGAGTGCCTGGCAGGATGAATCAAGGTAGAGGAGATTCTGAAGACTGGGACGGATCCAGGCACCCAGGGAGTATAGCAGGCTGAACTGGAATCAGGAACACAGCAACTGGAACTGGAACCGATGAAGCAGACTGGACTGGAACCAGGAACACAGCAACTGGACTGGAACCGATGAAGCAGACTGGACTGGAACCAGGAACACAGCAACTGGACTGGAACCGATGAAGCAGACTGGACTGGAACCAGGAACACAGCAACTGGAGAGATTGGTCAGACAAGCCGGGTCGGTAGAACTGGCTGGCGACAAGTTGCTGGAGGATCAGGCAGAAGAGTGGTCAAAACAAGCCGGTGGTCAGATGCAGGCAGGAAAACTGGAAGGGTCAAGGTAAGCCAGGTCAGATGCAGGTAAATCTAAGAATCAGGTCTCTTGAGTACTACACGCTGTAGAGCAGACAGCAGGGACTGTTTGTCACAGACACGTTTAAATAGCCCTTCTGGCGCGCTTTGTGGAGCGTGCGCGCTCCCCCGCAGCGCGCGCGCGCGGGCGTACCCGCGGTTGGAAACCAGGAAGTCCAGGACTCCTGTAGCTGGCAGGATTTCTATGACAAGGAGGCACACTACGCCCGCTGTAAGTGCTGCAGATGCCTGCCTGTGTTACACAACAGGAAAACACAGCAATAAGGGCTAGCTTCAGGTGTATATTTTGCAGAAAGCACACTACGCCCGCTGTAAGTGCTGCAGATGCCTGTTAGTGTAACACAAAAGAAAAAAACCACGAGCAATAAGGGCTAGCTTCAGGTGTATAATGTGCAGGAGGCACACTACGCCTGCTGTAAGTGCTGCAGATGCCTGCCTGTGTTACACAACAGAAAAACACAGCAATAAGTCCTAGCTTCAGGTGTATACTGTGCAGGAGGCTTAGCAAAAATGACACTGACACTGTCCCCTGCCTATCCTTCTTTCTCCCTGCACACAAGGTTTAGCAAAGAGAATATCACTGACACTGTCCCTGCCTATCCTTCTCTCTCCCTGCACACAAGGTTTAGCAAAGAATATTACTGACACTGTCCCTGCCTATCCTTCTCTCTCCCTGCACACAAGTTAAATGAACAAATATCACTGACACTGTCCCTGCCTATCCTTCTCTCTCCCTGAACCGGCCAACACTACACAAGGCCGCCGTGCTGGCGGCCTTTTATAGTGTGGGGTGTGTACTAAATCCCCCTGAGCTATAATTGCCCACATGGCTCTCCTCGCTGCCGGCGCTGTGATTGGCCAAGCATGCAGGGTCACAGTGCATGCTTGGCCAATCACAGCGCCTGGATTGCACTGCGATGGCGTAGTGCATTGTGGGCCGTTCGCGTCACTCGAATTTGGCGCGAATGGCCCAAATCGTTCGATCTTCATCGAACAGCCGATGTTCGAGTCGAACGTATGTTCGACTCGAACACCAAGCTCATCCCTAACCAAGAGTAACTGTGAGGGCTTACAGTGTTGTGGCAACACCACCACCACCACCACAGGCCCAATTTTCTGCCCCTGTTCAACAGGGGCATGTAATTACAATTCTTGATCTAATAATTCACAGCAGGGCCCATTCCTGCACCCACCAAGAGTAACTGTGAGGGCTTACAGTGTTGTGGCAACACCACCACCAAAGGCCCAATTTTTCTGCCCCTGTTCAACAGGGGCATGTAATTAAAATTCTTGATCAAATAATTCACAGCAGGGCCCATTCCTGCGCCCACCAAAAGTAACTGTGAGGGTTTACAGTGTTGTGGCAACACCACCACCACCAAAGGCCCAATTTTTTCTGCCCCTGTTCAACAGGGGCATGTATTTACAATTCTTGATCTAATAATTCACAGCAGGGCCCATTCCTGCGCCCACCAAGAGTAACTGTGAGGGCTTACAGTGTTGTGGCAACACCAACACCTAAGGGCCAAATTTTTGCAGAGTATATATGGCAGGCCCCTACTTTCAAACATCCAACTTGCAAACGACTCCTACTTGCAAACGGAAGGAGACAACAGGAAGTGAAAGGAAATCTATCCCTAGGAAGGGAAATTCTCTCCTGTAAGAGTTAATATGGGAAAAAGGTGTCTCTTCTCCACAGATGCTTTATCACCAATCCTTGTTTCAATAAAACCCCCAAATTTTAAAAAAAACATTTGTCATTGGGACGGAAAGTGAAGTGAAATGTTCTGAACAGATGCACAGACAGCAAAACAAATGTTACAGGGGTGATAACCCTTCCCCATGTTTTCGAAAAAGCTTAAAAATTGATTTTTTTGGCTGGAACTACATTTAAAAAATGTACCTGTTCCGAATTAAAAACAGATCCTACTTAAGAACAAACCTATAGTCCCCGTCTTGCTTGCCCCGCCTGTATACTGCTGTTCAGAGTATATAGGGCCTTTTTTTAATTTGGGTGCGGGGTTCCCCTTAATATCCATACAAGACCCAAAGGGGCTGGTAATGGGCTGGGGGGGGGGGGGGGTACCCATGCTATTTTTCTCAATGATTTTCATCCATATTGCCAGGACCAGACATTACATTAAAGCCGCAAGCAGTTTTAAATGACTTATTTTCCTTTAGAAATGTCATTTTGTGCAGGGACAGTTCTAAACACAGGAAACACGTGCCACTTCACAGGCATACTTTAGACACCCCCCATGTACGATATTTAAAGGAATATTTCACTTTAAACATCATTAAAATCACTGCTCCCGAAAAAACTGACGTTTTTAAAACTTTTTTTTGCATTGATACATGTCCCCTGGGGCAGGACCCGGGTCCCCAAACCCTTTTTAGGACAATAACTTGGATATTAGCCATCATAATTAGCACTTTTGATTTCGAACGTTTGAGTCCAATGTATTTAATAGAGTTCTAAAGTTTGCGCAAACTTTCGGTCCGTTCGCAGGTTCTGGTGCAAACAGAACTGGGGGGTGTTCAGCTCATCCCTAGTACTTAGCACAATGGCTTGGTGGTGTGCACAAAGCACTCAGGTTAGGAGTTCAAATCCCAGCCACCCAGTGCACAAGTGAATTAAAACCCAAAAATGTCAACTAACACCCTGCACATTAACTAGTGTGATTTTTGGAATTCCACACCATTATTTTATTGAATACTTACATACCATTGCATGCATTTGAAGAGTTAATATTATGGAATCAACCAAATTAATGTGGCATTGGCCATTGTCTCTTTTTAGCATATGCTGCTGAGTACAATGCAAGCTTTCAGTAGGTGATACCATTTGTGGGATTTGAACTCATGGTCTTTCAAGGAAGGAGTGCAGACCACTATCCTCCCGAGTTGAGCACAATCGTACATGTCTGACGGCACATGACTTCAGAAGGGGTGGGGTCACTCAGTTACATCACCGGGTGGCCCACTCTTGCCTATATAACAGCTGTCACAGCCAAGAGACAGCAGTCGGTGGGACACCTCCCATTGAGACGGAGCTTTTTTTTCTCTATTTTTCGGGTCCGTCAGGCAGCGTGATTGAAGGAATTGTCAAAGAGTGTGTATTGTGGTTTTTACTTTTTGACACTTTTTTGGGTGAATGGGAAGGGATACAATGTATCCCATACCTATTCACTTAGGGGGCTAGGATCTGGGGGCCCCCTTGTTAAAGGGGGCTTCCAGATTCCGATAAGCCCCCCACCCACAGACCCCCACAGCCACCGAGCCAGGGTTGTGGGGACGAGGACACCAAAGCACCCTCCCCTTGTTAAGGGCATGCGACCTGGCATGGTTCAGGAGGGGGGGGGGCGCTCACTCCTTCCATCCCCCTATCCTGGCCTGCCAGGCTGCGTGCTAGGATAAAGGTCTGGTATGGATTTTGGGGGGAAGCCCACGCCATTTTTTTAAAAATGTTGGCGTGGAGTTCCCCTTAAAATCTATACCAGACCAAAAGGGCCTGAATTGGACTGGGGGGGCCCCATGCCTTTTTTTTTCTTAATTATGTCATAGGGTTCCCCCTAACGACTTCAATACACTATATTATACTATATACTATATTATATACTGTACACTGAACTGTATTAGATATACTACACTGACTACACTATATACTCTGAACTGTTGAGGGCATGCATGCAGTAACGCATGGATATATACTGCTTTAAATCTCCAGTCACGCACTGATATACACTGCGCTAAATGTGCAGTAACGCATGGATATATACTGCGTTAAACATGCAGTAACGCATGGATATATACTGCTTTAAATCTCCAGTAACGCACTGATATACACTGCGCTAAATGTGCAGTAACGCACAGATATATACCACGTTAAACGTGCAGCAAAGCACTGATATATGCTGTGTTAAACATACAGTAACGCACTGATATATGCTGTGTTATACATCCAGTAACACACGGATATATACTGCGGTAAATGTGCAGTAATGCACTGATATGGGGTGAGCAACTACATGGCAAATGAGGTTTAATGTAGAAAAATTTAAAATAATGCATTTGGGTGGCAAAAATGTGAATGCAATCTGCAAACTAGGGGGTGAACCTCTGGGGGAATCTAGGATGGAAAAGGACCTGGGGGTCCTGGTATATGATAGGCTCAGCAATGGCATGCAATGCCAAGCTGCTGCTAACAAAGCAAACAGAATATTGGCATGCATTAAAAAGGTGATTAACTCCAGGGATAAAGCGATAATTCTCCCACTCTACAGTACTTTGGTCCGGCCTCACCTGGAGTATGCTGTCCAGTTCTGGGCACCAGTCCTCAGGAAGGATGTACTGGAAATGGAGCGAGAACAAAGAAGGGCAAAAAAGCTATTAAAGGGTAAATGAATGGTTGCGAGCACTGAATTTATTCTCTCTGGAGAAGAGACGCTTGAGAGGGGATATGATGTCAATTTACAAATACCATACTGTGGTGATCCCACAATAGGGACAACATTTTTTCTCGGAAGGGAGTTTAATAAGACACGTGGCCACTCACTAAAATTAGAAGAAAAGAGGTTTAACCTTAAATTGCGTAGAGTGTTCTTTACTGTAAGAGCGACAAGGATGTGAACATTTCCTTCCACAGGTGGTGGTTTCAGTGGGGGGCATTGATAGTTTCAAAAAACGATTAAATAAGCACCTGAACGACCACAACATACAGGGATATACAATGTAATACTGACATATAACCACACACATAGGTTGGACTTGATCGACTTGTGTCTTTTTTCAACCTTACCTACTACTGTGACCAGAGGCGTAGCTTGAAGCTTGTGGGCCCTGATGTAAAAGTTGACCTGGCCCCCCCTCCACTACCACCCACCACTTTCACCGTGCGTGCAGATGCACACACCGCATGCCAAGATACTCAAAGGGGCTTAAGAGTTTTGAGTTCCCAGAGTTCCTCCTTACATCAGAGGACAGGGATCACCGCTGGAGAATCGGAGGACAGCGATCATCGCTGGAGAATCGGAGGACAGGGATCATCGCTGGAGAATCAGAGGACAGGGATCACCGCTGGAGAATCAGAGGACAGGGATCACCGCTGGAGAATCAGAGGACAGGGATCACCGCTGGAGAATCAGAGGACAGGGATCACTGCTGGAGAATCAGAGGACAGGGACCCCTGGCAGGTCACTTGGCAGAGCTCCATTCCCATCCCAGCACTGTATACACCCCCCCCCCCCCCCTACTACACAGGGCTGTAATCACATTCCTTTACACACAGTCTGTCAGAATTCACAGGGTAACTGGCTTTTATGTTGCCGTTCTGACCTGTGAAATTCTCTGTTCGAGATGGCAGTGTAGTTGCAGTAGGAAGATACACCCTGTGCAGATCTTGGCTGACTGGCTGTGTTGAAAAGGAATGTGATTTTAGCCCTACGAAGGAGAAGTAAAGAGTGCTGTAAGAGAGCTCAGATGCTGGGCATAGCATCCAGGGTGGAGGGTGTGGTCAGGGAGCTTTAGGGGGGCGCAACTTAGATCTGGGGGGCAGCCATGTGACACAAAATCTGGAGCCTGCAGGCCCTCAGGGGCCCCTCAGGAAGTGTTAAGTGAGTTGTTTTAGCAATTTCTAAAGGTTTCTCTGTCATTATTGGCAGGTGTTGGGGGAAGGTCACCTCTCGGAGGGGTGTGTCTTTTCCCCAGTTGTCAGGGAAGTGGGGTAAGTGGACATCCCGGGTGGGAAGGGGGGGTTAAAGAGAATCCAAGCTGGTGACTAGGAGACACTGAGCAGTGTCTTACCTCACCAATGCCATTGGTCCCATCGTGGCTACAGTACGTCACTCTCCTCCTCTTAAAGGGGTTGTAAAGGTGCAATTTTTTTTACCTAAATAGCTTCCTATACCTTAGTGCAGTCCTCCTTCACTTACCTCATCCTTCGATTTTGCTTTTAAATGTCCTTATTTCTTCTGAGAAATCCTCACTTCCTGTTCTTCTGTCTGTAACTCCACACAGTAATGCAAGGCTTTCTTCCTGGTGTGGCGTGTCGTGCTCGCCCCCTCCCTTGGACTACAGGAGAGTCAGGATGCCCACTAACACACATCTTCTTTCTCTATCTGCAACGTAGAGAGCGTCCTGACTCCCCTATAGTACAAGGGAGGGGGCGAGCACGACACTCCACACCAGGAAGAAAGCCTCGCATTACTGTGTGGAGTTACAGACAGAAGAACAGGAAGTGAGGATTTCTCAGAAGGAATAAGGACATTTAAAAGCAAAATCGAAGGATGAGGTAAGTGAAGGAGGACTGCACTAAGGTAAAGGAAGCTATTTAGGTAAAAAAAATTGTACCTTTACAACCCCTCCTCTTAACTCGCTGCACTCGGTTACCATTCCATGTTGCCAGCACAGAGCACAGACAATTCCCCATCCTGGGCTGTTCTCACCCCATGCTTTTCTCCATTTAGGAAATGGCGCACAGCCAGTGCCGGCTTAAGACATTGTGCTGCCTGGTACCAAGAATGAAATGCTGCCCCCTCCCTCCCAAAAAAAATCACGCCCACCAAAAGGATATAATTTTATATCATGATAACTTGGCTCTATACATGTATGTAGGAATATAAAGAGGATCTGTCATGGCTCTATAAAAAGGACCTGTTATGGCTGTATTCATGTATAGGAGTATAAAGAGGACTGGTCACGGCACTATACGTGTATATATACGTATAAAGAGTACCTGTCATGGCTCTATACATGTATGTAGGAGTATAAAAGGAGCCGTCAGGGCTCTATACATGTGTATATAGGAGTATAAAAGGACATGTCATGGCTCAAAACATGTATGTAAGAATATAAAGAGGACCTGTCATGGCTCTATTCATGTATAGGAGTATAACGGTCATGGCACTATACGTGTATATACAAGTATAAAGAGGACCTGTCATGGCTCTTTACATGTATATAGGCATATAAAGATGACCTGTCCTGTCTCTATACATTTATGTAGGAGTATAAAGAGGACCGATCATGGCTCCATACATGTATATAGGAGTATAAAAGGACCTGTGTGTGGCCGCGATGTCAGCCGGCCACCCGCAATCGCTCCACAGAGAGCCATGGGGATCTGTCAATGCAAACAGACAGATACCCATTCTGACAGGGGAGGAGAGACAGATCTGCTGTTCCTAGTGATTAGGAAAAGAGATCTCTCTCCTCCTTCAGTCAGTCCCATCCCCCCAGTTATAAACACCTCCCAGGGAACACATTTAACCCTTTCCCTGCCAGTGACATTTACACAGTATTCAGTGCATTTTTATAGCACAAATTGCTGTATAACTATCAATGGTGGGGCGTGGCCTGGAGAGCAATGGGATAGGACGCATGTAAGGAGAGCTCCACTTGCCCATACTCCTTACCTACAATCCTGCTTGCATCCTTGGTAGAAACTGCCATCCTTCACACCCGGAGACTTATCCTGCTCCTCCTGAGATTTTTGGAGATTTCCAGCTTGCTGGAACGCCGCCGCCGCCATCACGGAGCATCCTGGCCGCATACTTCAGGAAAGACCGCGGCTTCGGCCTAGTCCCTGGTACGGCGGCCATCTTGGTACCCCCGGCGGCGCTCCTGGACACCCTCACGGATCCCTTTTTACTCACAGTGGCTCATAGCCTCCTCGATCGGCCTCTGGACTGCCTAATCCCCCTCCAGTGGTGCCTTATTACTCTGCACCTGCTGTGGGGAAGGATCACTGCCTCAGCCTGACTCCTGGAGCGGCGGCCATCTTGCTACACCCGGAGGCGGCCTGGGCAAGTATTATAGGCCCCCCTGATTCCCCTGAGCCTTGATTCCCTGGGATATAGCAAAAGGACAGTGCTATTGCCTGACCACTACCTGCGGGTCACGCTACATCACCCTTGGACGGCGGTGGGAAAGGAGCCGCAGAGGGCTCGGCCTATTTAGCTGCGGCCATCTTGGTACACCTGGGACTCCCCTGATCATCCCCGCAGCATGTCCCCATCAAAAAAAAACTCAGAGGCCGTTGACAAATTGGCCAAATACCGCAGGCTGGATGAGGACCAACAGGCCAAGGATGGCGCTGACGCGTCCCTGGGCGCGGAACACTCTGTGGTGGCTACTAACAGGCTACTGGATGCCATCGCCCTATGCCAGAGCACGCTTACCACCAAAATCGAGGAGGTCAAAATTGACGTGTCCCTTATCCGCCAGGATCTCTCTACCCTCAGGGACCGCGTGACGGAGACGGAGAGCCGTATTAGCAGAGCGGAAGATATTTTACACCCTCTACAACATACCACGGATGAGGTGCGCCGCCAGCTGCAACAGATTAGCGCAAAACAAGACGACATGGAAAACCGCCTTCGGAGATGTAACCTCCGTTTCATCGGTCTTCCTGAATCTGCTGAGGGCAATGATCCGGCGAGCTTCCTTGAAAACCTCCTGACAACAACCTTTGGCAGAGACGCATTCTCGGTAATGTTCGCGGTGGAGAGAGCCCATCGAATCCCTGCCCGTCCTCCTCCTCAAGGAGCCCCGCCACGTACCCTGATAGCGAAGTTTCTCAACTTCAGGGACCGTGACAAGATCCTCCGCCTGACCAGAGAGAAAGGGAACATCCCCTATACCAACACACATGTGGCCGTCTTCCCGGACTTCTCCAATGAGGTGCAACGGCAGCGGTCCAGATTCCAGGATGTTAAACGGCGCCTCCGCGTCCTGCACCTCAAATACGCCATGCTGTACCCCGCAAAGCTTCGTGTGGAATGCGATGGTCGAACCCACTTCTTTGAGGACCCTGAGCTGGCATCCACTTGGATTGATCAGAGAGATCGGCGAGACTGAGCGCGCCGCACTGCCTACAAGCTGTGAGTACTTTTATTTCTCCCCCGCTCCCCCCTGTACCGGTTATGCTCTTTATCCTCATTCTGGTGTTTAGCCCCACAGCGGCTATTTTGTTAGCAGGTACCCCTCACCGGGACAGGGGGAAGGATCTGAAACCCCCCCCCTTTTTTTTTTTTTTTTTGTCTCCTCATATTTCCTTGGATCTCGCAGCAAGCTCGCCGTCTCCGGGCGACCCAACTGACTTTTGATCCCCCGGCCTCCCCACATGTGGGAGATACTTGTGGAGAGCAGTCTACCGAACATGGATTGAACTTCCTCCAATACTATACCTAACACCCTGATGGCAGGTGGGGCCCCCTCCTGTAATGCTGAAATGGTGCTGCACGTCTGTGGCCCCTACACCCCAAGCACTTCTCAGAGAAGAAGTCGCCCCCCTAGGATCCCTATGGACCTTTTTCATCCCCCCCATCTACCTGACTGTTTGGTCCTATTTTTTAGTTTTCTTTTTGTCACGGGTATCTATGTCCCATTGAAATTAAGTCCCTTGCCTCCAACGTTTTGTTCACGTTGGATGTCCCCTGTTGATACCTGGTTATGGGATACTATGTTCATGCCGAGTTGGGGTGGCAATGGACTGGGAGGGAAGGGAAATGTTGTGGTTATTCTTTATTTGCCACTATGTTTGCAATTGTTTATCTCTGCTAAAGGTACTATGTTATTGTCATACATGCACTATCGATATTGGTATTATTTACGTTTTATACCATCTGATGTGTCCTTCTCTGCTCTGCTGGTCCTGGTCTGGCTGCGGTTTATTATACGCGCCCTACGCCCACCATGAGTTCCCTGAAGTTCCTTACGTGGAATGTTAGGGGCCTACGCAACAAGATTAAACGCACAGCTGTCCTGACGTTTCTCAAATCTCAGAGGGCTGACGTCATCACATTAGTCGAGACCCATGTCACGGGCCACCTGCAATCCTCCCTCAAAAAACCCTGGATAGGGTGGGCTTACCATGCTACCCACACCTCTTATTCCAGAGGAGTATCGATCCTGATCGCCAAACGGGTACCATTTGATCTAGTACTACTTCGCACGGACCAGCAGGGCAGATATGTGTTTGTGCACGCTACCATTAACGGGTCTCCTATCCTGCTGCTCTCTTGCTATGTCCCCCCCCCCGTATAACTCTGCTGTAATTAAGGAGGGCCTTGCCTTTATGACTCAATATCCCTCTGTACCGGCAGTGTGGATGGGGGACTTCAATATGACCCTAATCCCCGCTCTGGACCGCCTGGGCGCGCTGAACCCCCCCCTTGATCCACCGGCCCATACCAGACTGCACCGCATAATGACAGACTTCGCCCTTGTCGACACTTGGCGCCACAAACACCCACACACCAAGGTCTTCTCATGCTTCTCAGCTAGTCACAACACGATGTCGCGAATTGATTTTGTGTTTGTCTCAATGTCCCTGCTGCCTAAACTAGGGGATGTAGGCTTTGCTCCGAGGGTACTCTCGGATCACGCCCCCTACTGGATCACGATCCAGCTCCTGAAAGCTTCCCCTGCCCCTTCCTGGCGGTTAAACCCGTTCTGGCTGACTGCCCTGCGGGAACAGGAAGACATCCCCACGGAATTGCAATACTACTTTACGGCCAACGGGGGCTCTACCACATATGACGTGGTGTGGGAAATGTTTAAGCTCCACGCTCGTTCCCTGCTTTCTATGCGTATCAACAGGCTCAAACGGTCATCAACACTTATTGTCCAGCAGGCGGCAGACCACCTACAGGTGCTGGAGGAGGCGTTTCATCGAGACCCCTCTCCCAGCACGGCCAATAACCTCAGGATTCAGGCGCGACAGGTCTCCCAATTGCACATAGAGAAGGCTAAGCAACGAATCTTTTTCTGTAGACAAAGGGTGTTTGAGTACGGAGAAAGATCGGGCAAACTGCTCGCGTATCTTGCCCACTTGGATCTGCGTCCCCCTGTGGTGGTGTCCTTGACCGACCCCCAGGGGAACGACATCACCGACCCACAACTGGTGGCGGAGGAATTTGGGAGATTCTACCGTACACTCTACACATCCAGAGTCACCCACACTCCCCAAGATACCAGGGACTACCTAGCGGGAGTTCAATTCCCTAGACTGACCAACGACCAGCTTGAAATCTTAGAAGCCCCTATTACCGAGGAGGACATCACCGAGGCTATCTCCTGTTTGGCCTCATCTAAGGCACCAGGATCTGATGGTCTACCTCTAGAATTCTATGCCACCTATTCCGAAATTCTAATCCCTAAATTTAAAGACCTGTACAAATCCATATTTGATTCAGGAGTTCTACCCCCCTCCATGAGAGAGGCTCAAATTGTCGTAATTCCCAAACCCGGTAAGGACCCTAAATACCCGGAGTCGTATAGGCCTATTTCCTTATTACAGGTAGACATTAAAATATTAGCAAAGATCCTAGCCTCCCGCCTTAATCAGGTTATTCTGTCATTGATCCACCCTGACCAAACAGGCTTTATGCCAGGGAAAAACACTGCCATGAACATTCGTCGCCTATTCATGAATATTCAGGGGTCCCACGATGAAATTGGTTCGAGGGTCGTGGTGGCTCTGGATGCCGCCAAGGCCTTCGACTCCGTGGAGTGGAACTACCTGTGGGAGTGCCTCTCAAGATTTGGATTTGGCCCCAGCTTCATTCGCTGGGTCCAACTCCTCTATCAATCCCCGAGGGCCAGAGTATTTGTGAACGGTTGGCTTTCCGACCAGTTCCCGCTGGAAAGAGGGACCCGACAAGGCTGCCCCCTTTCCCCCATGCTGTACGCATTGGCTGTGGAACCGTTGGCCATTATGGTCCGCGCAGATGCCTGTATCCGAGGCCTCAGGATGGGGAACTTGGAAGAAAAGATCGGGATGTATGCCGATGATACACTCCTGTATCTGGCGGACTCGGGTCCCTCTCTTGTAGCAGCCCTCCAGTCCATAGAGCGTATGGGTGGACACTCAGGTCTGAGTATTAATTGGTCCAAGTCCCAGATTCTCCCGATTGACCATTTCCCCCCCTCATTCACGTCTCCTCCTCTGGCTCTTCCAAGGGTCTCCCTGATCAAATACCTTGGGGTGCAGGTCACCAGATCGCTCTCGGACTACAAACTACTGAACATTGAACCCCTGTATGCCCTGATCAAGACCAAGACACAGACCTGGGCCAGACTACCCCTGGGTGTTATGGGTCGCATTAGTCTGGTTAAGATGATACTCCTTCCCAAAATACTGTATTTGGTCTGGCATGCTCCCCTCTATATACCGCAAAAATGTTTCAAAATAATTGAATCCATTCTGAATTCATTTATATGGGGTCATGGCAGACACAAATTATCTTGGAAAATTCTGAAGAACCCTGTGACATTGGGAGGAGCTGCTCTCCCAGACTTCCAGGACTATTATCTTGCCTCCCAACTGTCACACTTCTATTACTTTGACAAACGTGAGCTACCAAGATACCAGACACTTCTCTGTGAGCATCCCGACGACCCAGCCCATACCCCACTTCAGTCAGTCCTTAGAACCCCATCGACGAGACGCCCCTCCCAACACAAAGCGGACATGTTGGCTCACCACCGGAGGGTATGGCGGATGGCACTACAAAAAATTGGAACCCCGCAAGTACACTCTCATACCCCTCTCTGGTTCAATACATGTTTGCCAGAATTATTGTCCATCCCAGACCCCGCGGTGTGGACACGCCATGGGATCTTATATTTACATCAGATCATGACCACCACAGGCCTTAAAACATTTCAAATGCTAAAAGATGAATTTTCCCTCCCCAATTGCCGTTTCTTCAGGTATCTGCAACTCCGCCACGCTATACAGGCCCAGTTCTCTGGCTCCAACCCGTCCATGGCAGTCCCCTCTATAGTGGACACAGTCACGGGGAATGAGCCCGCCAAACTCATCTCCACTCTGTACTCCGCCATTCGTCTCCCTAGCGCCACAGCATTGGCCTACGTGGCCAAGACCAGATGGGAGGTGGATGTTGGACTAGTGGAGGATGAGGATTGGGATGAGATCTTGGAAGACGTGAAAAAAGTCTCCCCCAAGCTATCGGACCGCCTCACACAGTTGTACATTATACACAGAACGTACCTGACCCCTCAGAGAATAGCACGTTTCAAACCCACGTACAATCCAGGATGCCGCCTCTGCGACCGCACCCCGGGCTCCTTTTACCACCTTATTTGGTCCTGCCCCATTATCCAGACATACTGGACACAGGTGATACGCTTCCTACACGACCAGATGGGCTCCCCTGCTACCCTTGACCCAAAGATGTGCCTACTTGGCCTGTTGCCAGAACTAGATGCTGACAAACCCCTGCGTACCTTCTTACATGAGACGCTATTCTTGGCGAGAAAAGTAGTGGCCCGAAACTGGATGCAGGCTCTGTCCCCCACAGTCCAGTGCTGGAAAAAGGCGGTTAACGATGCTCTCCCATATAAAAAACTGATTTATGTGCATAGAGGGTGTCCCCTAAAGTATGAGAGGGTATGGGATAGATGGTTGGCGGATGGGGAGACGTGTACTTGACATGTTGATTTCTCATCTTTGTTGTATGCCGGCTCCACTCTCATCGGTGTCTTCATCTTTTATGTCACACAGATGTTTCATTATGTTCATGTATGTACTATTGCTTTGGCCATACTGGATTTTACTGATGTATGTACCATGCATATACTTCTTAATAAAGTTGGTTTTTTTCAATTAAAAAAAAATAAATGTCAATGGTCCCAAAAATTGGTCAAAAGTGTCCGATCTGTTCACCGCAATGTCACAGTCTCACTGAAAATCACAGATCACCACCATTACTAGTATAATAATAATAATAATAATAATAATAATAATAATAATAATAATAATGCCATAAATCTATCCCCTATTTTGTACACGCTATAACTTTTGCGCAAACTAATCAATATACACTTAATGCGTTTTTTTTTTTACCAAACATATGTAGAAGAATACATATTGGCCTAAACTGACGAAGAAATACCACCAACAGAAAGCTCTATTTGTAGGAAACAAAGGACGTAAATTTTGTTTGGGTACAGCGTCGCACGTCCGCACAATTGTCAGTTATATCGACGCAGTGCCGTATCGCAAAACAAAATTAGTGAAGTGCATCATTTCTATTATTACATTGCTATATAATATATAAAATAGTTCGACTCACCATAATGCCGAATCAGTGGGAGCCTGAGCGTGTCACTTGCCATGTCACCTGCCTTCAGATGCGGATTGTCACTTGCCGCGTCACCTGCCACCAGATGTGGATTGTCACTTGCCACATGTTGCCTATTGTCACTTGCCACGACGTCACACATTGCGGATTGTCACTTACCATGACGTCACAGATTGCGGATTGTCACTTGCCACGACGCCACCTGCCGCACATTGCGGGTTGTCACTTGCCACACGTTGCGGATTGTCACTTGCCACGACATCACACATTGTGGATTGTCACTTGCCACAATGTCACCTGCCACACATTGCGGATTGTCACTTGCCACGACGTCATACATTGCAGATTGTCACTTGCCAAGACGTTACACATTGCGTATTGTCATTTGCCACACGTAGCGGATTGCCACTTGCTACAACGTCACCTGCCACTTGTAGTGGATTGTCACTTGCCACAATGCCACCTGCCACACATTGCGGATTGTCACTTGCCACGATGCCATCTGCCACACATTGCGAATTGTCACTTGCCAAAACGTCACCTGCGACACATTGCGGATTGTCACCTGCCACCTGACACACTGCGCGGATTGTCACTTGCCACAACGTCACCTGCCACACGTTGCAGATTGTCACTTGCCACTTCACCTGCCACATGTAGCGGATTGCCATTTGCTGTGTCCCAGAGTGAAGGCAGGCAGCAGAGAAATGACAGAGAAGAGGGGGAGCTGACAGAGAAGAGGGGGGTCTGCTGACAGAGAAGAGGGGGGTCTGCTGACAGAGAAGAGGGGGGATTTGCTGACAGAGAGGAGGGGGGCGGCTGACATTGAGGAGGGGGCGGCTGACATTGAGGAGGGGGCGGCTGACATTGAGGAGGGGGGGGCTGACATTAAGGAGGGGGGACGGCTGACATTGAGGAGGGGGGGCGGCTGACATTGAGGAGGGGGGGCGGCTGACATTGAGGAGGGGGGGCGGCTGACATTGAGGAGGGGAGGCGGCTGACATTAAGGAGGGGGGGCGGCTGACAGGGAGGATGAGAGAGACGGACCTCAGGAGATAGTGACACACAGCAAGAGTTAGGAGCATGCAGGGCAGGCGCGATTACCCACAGACACAGTCCAGCCTGCATCCAAATGTGTCCAGCTCCTCCAGGCGAATCACAATCCGTCCTGCACATGACCTGCTCAGCCAATCACAGGACACCAGCCACTGCCAATTGCTGAGCTGAGCTCGGCTCAAACACAGAGCGCACTGATGTTTTTAGGCAGTAGTGTGAACATAGCAGGCACGAGATGATCGTGTACCCCTCTAGCCAGGGATTCGGCTGCCACAGGACAGGTATGTGTGCCCGGGTTTCTGGTGGGTGGAAACCCAGGCACATGTGCAGCGAAACGGGCTGGCTGGCTGGCTGGTGGCAATTTGCCCCCTGAAAGTGCCGCCTGGGACCGAGGTACCCTCGGGTCCCATGGTAGGGCCGGCCCTGCTCACAGCTTCTCCCCAGCCAATGAGAACAGATCGGTGTGGACTGTGGAAGGCAAAGTGGAAGCCTAGTACTGGAGCATGGCTGTCTAGCTCTAGGACAGATCGGAGCTGGACTTTGTGGAGGATATGATAAATGACAAGGAGGCTGCAGGGGCCCCATGGAGCTAGGGGCGGGGTTGTGATTGTGACCCCTGCAACCCCTTATGCTACTCCCATGACTGTGACTATGATATATACTGGTTTAAATGTACAGAAACACACTGATATATACTGCGGTAATCATGCAGTAACATACAGATATATACTGCGTCACATGTACAGTAATGCACTCAAATATACTGTGTTAAACGTGCGGTAAGGCATTGATATATACTGCGTTAAACGTGCAGTAAAAGCACTGATATATACACTAGGGGTGTTGAAAATGATCGCCACATCGATGCATCCCGATTATACCCTTCCCGATTCGGCATTGATGCGGTATTCAGCAATAATCGATTGTGAATGATGTCATTCCGGCTCCTCCCGCCCCCCCCCCCGCACAGCAGTGTCTTTGCTGGAATGACAAGCCGCCGATCGCCTGGCGCTGTTCCCTCCTCAATGGACAATTGGACAACGTAGCCTCAGAGTGCTGCCCCCACCCACGCTCTCCCCCTCCTCTGGGATTTGTAGCTCTGGACAGTGACACTGGTTATCTCCCCAATGGGTGGCGCCGAGCCGCATGGGGAGCTGACACACAGATCACTGCACAGAGCTGACACACAGATCACTGCAGCGGTTTTAACATCCGAGGGATGAGGCATAGAGGCGGCTTCAGGAAACGAGCTGCGAGGAGAGATGGGGGGGTGGGAGTGCTCCAGAGGTGAGAGATAAGCCTGTCATGCTTGAAATATGGGTGAGTGTATAGAAGTGGCACTTCTCCCCAGAGTCGTAGCGTGGGGGGGCAGGGGGGGCCGCCGCACCGGGCGCAACATTGGGGGGGCGCAAAATCACGCACCAGTGTGTCACTTTTCTCAACTCTGTAAAATTACATCTACTGTGTCCCGACCGCCATGTTGCGGCAGCTGGCGGCCTGTGATTGGGTGAATGTAGTCGTCATGTGCTGCGGCAGGGCTGGCCAGTCCTTGAACGCGCGCGAAGGCTCCCCCTGGAGGAGTCCCGCCCGCGCTTCTGTTAGCCACCGCTATCTTCTCCACCCTCCCTCCTTACCGCGCCGGATCTGGCAGTGGACTTCATCTGGGACTGACTGGGAATTCGGCAGTCGGCACTGCCGACTACAAAAAGGGAGGTGAGTGACCGAGTCTGTGAGGGAGGCAGAGAGCCATCTCAGATGGGACTCGGAGCAGCCACGGCCGGGTCAGCAGCAGTTAGTTTGGCTGGAGTCACGCCATCACCATGCCACATGTTAGCAGTATTGCCAGCCAGCCAGTCAGCCCACATGCAGCATGCCTGCGGGCCTAAGTAGTACAGACAGTTACATGCCTCATGCCAAAACCCCTCCCCTGCAAGAACCGGATAATTAATTTACTGAGCTCAGCTTCATGATGTATCCTATCCCCTCAGGGCTTTCAGCATGTAAGGGGTTAAATGATTAATGCTGCTATGTAATGTATCCCCTCAGACTTTCAGCATGTAAGGGGTTAAATGATGAGGTATTTGGCATTTTGAATGCCCTGAGGGGATGCATTACATAGCAGAAATAATAATTTAACCCCTTACATGTCGAATGCCCTGAGGGGATGCATTACATAGCAGGAATAATCATTTAACCCCTTACATGCCATGTCGAATGCCCTGAGGGGATGCATTACATACATACCTCCTAACTTTTCAACATTGAGCTGCGGGACACTTAGGGAGCAGGGCAGGTTGTTAAGCAGGGGGGCTGGTTGGTGCTGCTAAAAAAAAAATGTTGCGGGGGGGGGGGGTTGCAGGGTGCTATCGCGGTTACGCCAGAAAATTTTGAAGTTGGAGGCAGCTTCTCTAATAGGCCCTGAATGCCTATATGAAGTGAGTGTGAGTAGAGGAAGAGGGCGCCAGCCTTCTGGAGGTAAAAGAACAGATATGCGTAGAGAAAAAAACGCCACAATAAAAAAATGATGGTGGAAAAAAAACTCACTTTAGGATGTGAAGAAGGTGCTTATTATTGTCTGAGGAGCAGTGGGTCTTGCTCGGGGCACTGTGGCGGAGGACGGTGTGGTGGCTACACTGTCGGATATGAGTGAGACAGATGCCTGTAGTGTGATAGTATGGAGTCTGCAGGAGGGATGTCCAGCTGCTCAGATGTGAATATTTGATGTTAAGGGACAAGTTGATTGGCATATTTTGGTGTGCCCCTTAACATAAAATGTGCCCATCTGCTCCTTATTTTGTTAAGGGGGCACGCTGATGGGGACAGCTGATGTAAGGTGGCACAGTGATGGGGGCACCTAATGTAAATGAGCACTCTCATGGGCATGCACACCTGATGTAAAGCATCACTCTGACGAGCACACCTAATGTAAAGGGGCACACTGAAAATATGCCAATCGGCGTGTCCTTTAACATAAAATGTGCCCATCAGTGTGCCCCTTAACATTAAATATGCCCATCTGAGATGTTGACAGCTGCAGATTGAGTGTAAACAGCGGCTCCATCCTTGGATACTATGGTGACAGTAGTATCCAAGGATGGAGCCGCTGGTACACTCCATCTGCAGCCGCCCGCATCTTATCGGCAGCCGCCAATATCCACCTGAGCAGCTGGACATCCCTCCTGCAGACTCCATACTATCACACCACAGGCATCTGTCTCACTCATATCCGCCAGTGTAGCCACCACACCGTCCTCCGCCACAGAGCCCGAGCAAGACCCACTGCTCCTCAGACGATAATAAGCACCTTCTTCACATCCTAAAGTGAGTTTTTTTTCCCCCAATCATTTTTTATAGTGGTGTTTCTCTACGCATATCTGTTCTTTTACCTCCAGAAGGCTGGTGCCCTTTTCCTCTACTCACACTCATTTCATATAGGTATTCAGGGCCTATTAGAGGAGCTGCCTCCACTTGTGTTCCAACTTCAACCTGTCCTTTTGTCCCGCAGTGCAATATTTTTCCTCCTTCACTAATTTTTATGTCTTAATTTCATTCAATTGAAAATTACTTAGACTCATATGAATTTAAGAAATTGGAGACTCTGCATTAGTTTTCCTTTTCACCAATTTTTTACATTACACCTATTGACATTAATTTATTTATTCATTTAGCGCTGTACCTCATTTTACATATTTCAGTGTAGGTGTAAGGTCGGTGGGTCAGTGTATGTTTCAGGTAGGTGTCGGGGGTCAGTGTATATGTCAGTCAGTGTAATAGTCAGTGTTGGTGTCAGGTGGGTCAGTGTAATGTGAGTAGTGCAGGAAGTAGGAATGAGGTGGGTTAGTGTAGGAGTGAGGTGGGTTAGTGTAGGAGTGAGGTATGTCAGGTGGGTCAGTGTGCAGTGTATTGGTGTGCAGGGTAGTGGTCAGTGTGCAGTGTAGTGGTGTGCGGGTTAGTGGTCAGTGTGCGGGTTTGTGGTCAGTGTGTAGTGTAGTGGTCAGTGTGAGGGTTTGTGGTCAGTGTGTAGTGTAGTGGTGTGTAGTCGTCAGTGTGCGGGTTAGTGGTCAGTGTGTAGTGTAGTGGTGTGTAGTGGTCAGTGTGCGGGTTTGTGGTCACTGTGTAGTGTAGTGTTGTGTAGTGATCAGTGTGCGGGTTTGTGGTCACTGTGTAGTGTAGTAGTGTGTAGTGATCAGTGTGCGGGTTAGTGGTCAGTGTGTAGTGGTCAGTGTGCGGGTTAGTGGTCAGTGTGTAGTGGTCAGTGTGGGGGTTAGTGGTCAGTGTGTAGTGTAGTGGTGTGTAGTGGTCAGTGTGTGGGTTTGTGGTCACTGTGTAGTGTAGTGGTGTGTAGTGATCAGTGTGCGGGTTAGTGGTCAGTGTGTAGTGGTCAGTGTGCGGGTTTGTGGTCAGTGTGTAGTGTAGTGGTGTGTACTGGTCAGTGTGCGGGTTAGTGGTCAGTGTGTAGTGTAGTGGTCAGTGTGCGAGTTTGTGGTCAGTGTGTAGTGTAGTGGTGTGTAGTGGTCAGTGTGCGGGTTTGTGGTCAGTGTGTAGTGTAGTGGTGTGTAGTGGCCAGTGTGCGGGTTAGTGGTCAGTGTGTAGTGTAGTGGTGTGTAGTGGTCAGTGTGCGGGTTTGTGGTCAGTGTGTAGTGTAGTGATCAGTGTGCGGGTTTGTGGTCAGTGTGTAGTGTAGTGGTCAGTGTGCGGGTTAGTGGTCAGTGTGTAGTGTAGTGGTGTGTAGTGGTCAGTGTGCGGGTTTGTGGTCAGTGTGTAGTGTAGTGGTCAGTGTGCGGGTTAGTGGTCAGTGTGTAGTGTAGTGGAAAGTCCGCAGGTTAGGGGGAGGGCGCAAATTTCTTGCCTTGCCCCGGGCGCTGACAACCAACGCTACGCCACTGCTCCCCCCCCCCTACCTGCTGCACCTATCCAGTGTGTGTGTACTGTGTGCCTAACACATTGGGAGCTGCACAAACTCTTTTATTGTCTAATTTCTTCCTGTGATTTCCCTATCATCTCTCCCCTCTGGGACCATCTACTGATCTGCAAGCAGTATATTTCTTGCTGATTGGAATGTCTACCTTTTTTTATTTTTGCAGTGATGTTGACCTGTTTACTATCCAAGTTGCTGCCAAAAGACTTAATGGATTTGTTAAAGTGATACTAAAGGGTATTTTTTCTTTAAAATAAAAAAAAAATCATACTCACCTGCTGTTCCTCTGTATCATTTCCGGTCACTGACCACCTCCTGTATTATGTCCGCAGTCTCTGACCACCTCCTGTATTATGTCTGCATTCTCTGATCATCTCCTGTAGCATGTCCACAGTCTCTGACCATCTCCTGTAGCATGCCTGCAGTCTCTGACCATCTCCTGTAGCATGTCTGCAGTCTCTGACCATATCCTGTAGCATGTCTGCAGTCTCTGACCATCTCCAGTAGCATGTCTGCAGTCTCTGACCATCTCCAGTAGCATGTCCGCAGTCTCTCTGACCATCTCCTTTAGCATGTCTGCAGTCTCTGACCATCTCCTGTAGCATGTCTGCAGTCTCTGACCATATCCTGTAGCATGTCTGCAGTCTCTGACCATCTCCAGTAGCATGTCTGCAGTCTCTGACCATCTCCAGTAGCATGTCCGCAGTCTCTCTGACCATCTCCTTTAGCATGTCTGCAGTCTCTGATCATCTCCTGTATCATGTGTGCAGTCTCTGACCATCTCTTGTATCATGTCTGCAGTCTCTGATCATCTCCTCCGTATTTTGGGGGCGAGCCTGGAGCTCCTTTAAGTTGTTGTCTGCTGTGTTTAGACTTTGCTACATGCAGGGATTAGAAGTTTGAAGTGGTTGGTGTGTCCTCTATAGGATACGGCACCTCATACCTTGTGTTAAGTAGAAGCAGGGAAAGGGCTATGGGATTATAGCAGTGCCAGAAAAAATTAACTTTTTGTATTTACCAGAAAATAGTAAAAATATATATATTTTATTATTACAACAAATAACACATAATCAAATGCACACAATGTGTACACAAAAGAAGCAATGCAAATTAAACACTGATTCCACATAACCAATGAGGTAAACCAACATGTTTCACCAAATCATTGGCTTCGTCAGGGGTAGTCGGTTTGTACAGTGTAGCTTAAAAGATGGTCTATGGAAGAGAGTATAAAAATAAATTAATTATAATACTCACATAACATTTAGTACATTGCAGAAGAAGAGACAAAGAGGGTGCCCAAAGCAGGAAGTACAAAGCCAATGAGGATAACAGGAAGGAAATAGGGGGCAATGCCTGAATACACATACCAGAGTTCAGAGGCCATACAGTCCAAGGCATCCACAGAGGCTAGCAAGGAGACCAACCAAGAAGTGGCTGCAGGGGGCTACTAGAAAAACTGAGATAGAAAAGAATGAATAAAGATGAATGGTAGGAAGACTGCTGAGGCAAAGCATAGGGCCACAGCTAATAGGCAACCTAATGTAGGCTAACATAGCCTCAAATACATACCCAATTAAATAATAAGACACATGAGAGAAAGGAGGGGCGCTGAATAGAGTGCCCGGACAAGAACATCCAGGCACAAAACAGGTAGTCAGAAATTCCCTAAAAAATAAGTAAAAACATAGGTCACCTAAACTGGTGAGAGGGAGCCCATAGAGTAGCTATGATAATAGAGAAAAACTTACCTAGATCCAAAGAGCTTGAATACAAAACACCGCACTGAATGAGCATGAGGTATAGGAAAAAGCTATAACTGAATTAGATTCTAGCGGTAGGCAAAAACTTCAATGAAATATACAGCAGATGTCAGCAATGCTTCCGAGGAATTATTAAGTAGAATGGCTGCAGTTAATTAGCAAAGAGGAATATATCTAGAAAATGGGAATAGAAAAAGCAATCAGCCAGGCAAAAGGAATAAGTCTAGGAAGTGAATATATATATTGCCTTATTCAATGGACAGAGATACGGTGGTGCTGTAAAGGTAAGTTACCTGATATTAACCCAAACAGTGCATCAGCGCCCCACACCAACAAACAGCATCCTGCCCGCCCTGTAACCACACCCTCTTGAGTCTTTGCTGTGTCTCTATTTCTCCTTTCTCACCAATGGTGTCCTCTCCCTTTATTCGCCTTGGCCGCGTCATCTGACACTCCTGACGTCCACTCGCGGAGCATCATGGACCTTGTAGGCCTCCAGCACTACTCGCGCAAGCACGGCGGTTACCCTCACGTCTGCTGCCATTCGGTGACGCAAGATGCCGAGCGGCTGGGGGGCTATTTAAACCACCGCAATCAGCTTTCCTTTGCTGTGTGTTGGTGTGGGGCGCTGATGCACTGTTCGGGTTAATATCAGGTAACTTACCTTTACAGCACCACCGTATCTCTGTCCATTGAATAAGGCAATATATATATTCACTTCCTAGACTTATTCCTTTTGCCTGGCTGATTGCTTTTTCTATTCCCATTTTCTAGATATATTCCTCTTTGCTAATTAACTGCAGCCATTCCACTTAATAATTCCTCGGAAGCATTGCTGACATCTGCTGTATATTTCATTGAAGTTTTTGCCTACCGCTAGAATCTAATTCAGTTATAGCTTTTTCCTATACCACACGCTCATTCAGTGCAGTGTTTTGTATTCAAGCTCTTTGGATCTAGGTAAGTTTTTCCCTATTATCATAGCTACTCTATGGGCTCCCTCTCACCAGTTTAGGTGACCTATGTTTTTACTTATTTTTTAGGGAATTTCTGACTACCTGTTTTGTGCCTGGATGTTCTTGTCCGGGCACTCTATTCAGCGCCCCTCCTTTCTCTCATGTGTCTTATTATTTAATTGGGTATGTATTTGAGGCTATGTTAGCCTACATTAGGTTGCCTATTAGCTGTGGCCCTATGCTTTGCCTCAGCAGTCTTCCTACCATTCATCTTTATTCATCTTTATTCATTCTTTTCTATCTCAGTTTTTCTAGTAGCCCCCTGCAGCCACTTCTTGGTTGGTCTCCTTGCTAGCCTCTGTGGATGCCTTGGACTTCATGGCCTCTGGACTCTGGTATGTGTATTCAGGCGTTGCCCCCTATTTCCTTCCTGTTATCCTCATTGCCTTTGTACTTCCCGCTTTGGGCACCCTCTTTGTCTCTTCTTCTGCGATGTACTAAATGTTATGTGAATATTATAATTGATTTATTTTTGTACTCTCTTCCATAGACCATCTTTTAAGCTACACTGTACAAACCGACTACCCCTGACGAAGCCAATGATTTGGTGAAACATGTTGGGTTACCTCATTGGTTATGTGCAATCAGTGTTTAATTTGTATTGCTCCTTTTGTGTACACATTGTGTGCATTTGATTATGTGTTGTTTGTTGTAATATTAAAATATATATATTTTTACTATTTTCTGGTAAATACAAAAAGTTTATTTTTTTTTGGCACCGCTATAATCCCATAGCCCTTTCCCTGCTTCTACATGCAGGGAGTGTTTTTTTTTTTTTTTTTTTAACCACTTCCCGCCCAGTCAATAGCAAATTGACGTCCGGGAAGTGGTTCTGTTATCCACACTGGACGTCATATGACATCCTGCAGGATAACAGCCGCCGCGCGCCCGGGGGGGCGCGCATCGCGGCGATTGGTGGAGCGGTGGGTCAGTCTGACCCACCGCTACACTGATCTCGGTAAAAAGCCTCCGTCGGAGGCTTTTTACCATGTGATCAGCCGTGTCGAATCACGGCTGATCAGGAAGTAAACAGGAAGAGCCGTTGATCGGCTCTTCCTCACTCGCGTCTGACAGACGCGAGTAGAGGAGAGCCGATCGGCGGCTCTCCTGACAGGGGGGGTTCACGCTGATTGTTTATCAGTGCAGCCCCCCCTCGGATACCCACACTGGACCACCAGGGAAGCCCCCAAGGACTACCAGGGAAGCCCTAAGCATGTGGATGGCCCCCATGGCCATCCACATGTAGTAAAAAAAATATATATATATAAAAAAAACATAAAAAATATGCCAATCAGTGCCCACAAATGGGCACTGACTGGCACTATCATGCCAAGAAAATAATGTGTGGTGGCTGGCATTGCTAGGCAGCAGTGTCACCAGTGCCACCTACTAGTGTCCATCAGTGCCACCTATCAGTGCCCATCCGTGCCCATAAGTGCCCACCTATCAGTGCCCGTCTGTGCCACCTATCAGTGCCACCCATAAGTGCCCATTAGTGCCGCCTAAAAGTGCCCATCAGTGCCGCCTATGAGTGCCCATCAGTGCAGCCTATGAGTGCCAATCAGTGCCGCCTATCAGTGCCGCCTATCAGTGCCCATCATCAGTGCCCATCAGTGCCACCTCATCAGTGCCACCTCATCAGTGCCACCTCATTGGCGCCACCTCATCGGTGCCCATCAGTGTCGCCTTATCAGTGCCCTTCAGTGTCGCCTTATCAGTGCCCGTCATTGAAGTAGAAAAGGTACTTATTTACAAAAAAAATTAACAGAAACAAAGAAAAACTGTTTTTTTTAAAAAAAAAATTGCTATTTTTTTATTTGTTGCGCAAAAAATAAAAATCGCAGAGGTGATCAAATACCACCGAAAGAAAGCTCTATTTGTGGGAACAAAATGATAAAAAAATTGTTTGGGTACAGTGTAGCATGACCGCGCAATTGTCATTCAAATTGCGACAGCGCTGAAAGCTCAAAATTGGCTTGGGCAGGAAGCTGTATAAGTGCATGGTATTGAAGTGGTTAAAGAACAGATAGAATAAAAAAAATTGAGTTCTCCTGACTGCTTGAATTTTTTTGATGAAAATCATGCGCACTTGCGCTGTAATCGTGATGCATCGCGGAATCGAAATAAATCGCTGACATGATAATCGTAATCAAATCAAATTGTGAGGCCAGTGAAGATGCGCACCTCTAATATACACTGCGTTAAACTTGCAGTAATGCATGGATATATACAGCATTAATAGTGCGGTAACACATGGATATATACTGCTTTAAATCTCCAGTAACGCACTGATATACACTGTGTTAAATGTGCAGTAACGCACGTATATATACTGCGTTAAACGTCCAGAAACAAATAGATATATACTGCATTAAATGTGCAGTAATGCACATATATATACGTCATTAAACGTCCAGTAACGCACTGAAATATACTGTGTTAAACATGCAGTAACGCACGGATATATACTGCATTAAACATACAGTAACACACGGATATATACTGCGTTAAACATGCAGAAATGTACAGATATATACCGCGGAAAACCTGCTCTGACAAATTAAACTGACACTAAAGTAAAAATGAATGGTCACACTACACTACACTCACAAAACTGTGAAAGGGGTTACTTGTGCGCTACTCTAAATATGAAAAGTAAGGCAATATAAAGAAAATGTATATAGCTGTTGAACTCCTAAAGTGTCGCCAACATCAGTGTAAATATTACTTTGATCAAAATGGAGCAGCGCTAAATGTATATACCATTATAATAATAAAGATGAAATAAAATGTAATGACTCCTCATATATGTGCACAAAAAACATCAATGTGCAAGTGCAAAATACATATATAATAATATATTCAATTGATTCAGTGCCAAAATTTGTTAATGATGAATAAAGTGCAAATGCAATAAAGTGAATAAAAAAAATTCAATGAATTCAGTGTGAGAATACACAGTATAATGAAAAATGAACCAAAAATTATCTTTTAGAAATGTGCAAAAATGAAAAGAGGGTGAAGAAAAAAGTGTCCAGGTATAAAAAGATTTAAAACGTGAACATTGGGGCACATGCGCAAAGTCTGACGGAGCAGCAATGCACGGCTAGAGCTCCGCTCCATGACAGAGAGAAAGAGCCAAAATACAGCATTTCCAGCCGGCAAGTAGGGGTGAGCCGAACACCCCCCCGATTTGGTTCGCACCAGAACATGCGAACAGGCAAACAATTTGTTTGAACGCGCAAACACTGTTAAAGTCTATGGGACACGAACATGAAAAATCAAAAGTGCTAATTTTAAAGGTTAATATGCAAGTTATTGTCATAAAAAGTGTTTGGGGACCCGGGTCCTGCCCCAGGGGACATGTATCAATGCAAAAAAAGTTTTAAAAACAAACGTTTTTCAGGAGCAGAGATTTTAATAATGCTTAAAGTGGTTGTAAACCCTTAGAATTTTTTTTTTTTTTTTTTAAACTACCTGCAAGAGAAAGGCATAATGAGCTAATATGACTAGCATAATAGCTCATTATGCATCACTTACCTTAGATCGGGGCCCCCGAAGCCATCCTCGTCTCCCTCTTCAGCCGCAGCCATCTCTGCGGCGATAGCCGGAAGGTTACTTCTGGCTATCGCCGCTCCAGCCAATCACAGCGCCGCTTCCGCCGCTGTGATTGGCCGGAGCGGCGGAGACGTCACTCTGCGCATGCGTGCGGGAGCCGTCACATTCGGCTATGCCCAGCGATTGCTGGGAAGTAGCCGAATTTGTGAATGGGATTGACCCCATGAATGCGCCGTTGTCTACGGCGCGCATGCGCCGTAGACAGCGGCGCCTGTCATTTAACTAAATATCTCCTAAACCGTGTAGGTTTAGGAGATATTTCTTGCACCTACAGGTAAGCCTTAATCTAGGCTTACCTGTAGGTGCAAGTTGAAAAAGTGGGTTTACAACCACTTTAAAGTGAAACAATAAAAGTGAAATATTCCTTTAAATTTCGTACCTAGGGGGTGTGTATAGTATGCCTGTAAAGTAACGCATGTTTCCCGTGCTTAGAACTGTCCCTGCACAAAATGTAATTTCTAAAGGAAAAAAGGTAATTTAAAACTACTCGCGGCTGTAATGAATTGTCGAGTCCCGGCAATACAGATCAAAGTAATTGAAAAAAACTGCAGGGGTCCCACCCACAGTCCATTACCAGGCCCTTCGGGTCTGGTATGGATTTTAAGCGGAACCCCGAACCAAAATTTAAAAAAAAAGGCGTGGGGTCCCCCCAAAAATCCATACCAGACCCTTATCCAAGCAGGCAACCTGGCAAGCTGCAGGAAAAGAGGGGGGACGAGAGAGCGCCCCCCCCTCCTGAACCGTACCAGGCCACATGCCCTCAACATGGGGGGATGTCCCCATGTTGATGGGGACAAGGGCCTCATCCCCACAACCCTTGCCCGGTGGTTGTGGGGGTCTGCGGGCGAGGGGCTTATCGGAATCTGGAATTCCCCTTTAAAAAAGGGACCCCAGATTCCGGCCCCCCTATGTGAATTGGTAACGGGGTACATTGTCTCCCTACCATTTCACAAAAGAAAGTGTCATAAATGTTAAAAACCACACAGACACAGTTGTGAAAAGTCCTTTAATAAAAATAAAAAATAAAAAAAAGCTATTCCAGCGATGTAATGCAGTCTGTCCAGCGATGATCCATGAATCTCCAGCACATCTTCCCTGCACCGGAGGCTCCCGGCTAATGACGCGCAAGCAGTGTTTGATAGTTCTTTTATAGCCGAGGTCGGGGCCACCAGTGACGTGACGGGTAACCCTGCCCCCTCTAACGCGTCCGCTTTCCCCGCCATGCTCTGGTTCACCTTGCCGTTGGCGTCCTGCGACCATCTCCGGGTCGCTCGTGGTGCGGTGCGCATGTGCGAGGAATCTCGACATGCGCGCTGTCCCGTGACGCCTTGCGTTTTGCATTGGAGATGACGGCAGTTGCAGAGGCAATAGTAGAAATTTTATTTTTATTTATTCGCCTTTCGGGACGCCGAGGAAGCCACACTATGGGCCATCATCAATCATCATCAATACGGCCTCCACGCCACAGCTCTGAGGGGAGGGGGGAGGGAGATCACACCTGTGCACACCTACCCTAATTGCCTTGAGGCATATATTAATGACTGCCTGTTTGTGGATCAAACCATGATTCCACTCTGGCAAAGATGACGACACTGTACACATCTTTTCTGGGCTCCTGAGCTTTTACTTTTTTATAGCCAGGTTCCAATTATATTCAACGTTCCATCCATACAAGCCACTATAGGCTGTATAAGGTAAACTATAACATTAGATCTACCATTCATAATCATTCTTGAATCATCCTCATCTCACACCTTTTTCCCCAGCCTCAGCACACTGCTGATCTCCCTTCACATTTCTTTATAATTTTCACCCTTCTCTCACATGCTTCATTAGCTGTTGACATGCATTTCATTCATTCACAGCATATACTCACATTACCAACACTTTCTACTATCCTACAGCCCCTTATGGGCAGCTTGACCTACCACCATGCAGTTTGTGCGATTTTCTTTCATCACATCACTGATGCTCACTCAATAATTTTTTACTTTTAGTCCATTCACTTCCCATTCTTTCACACATGATTCAAGTATCATTATCATTTAATTTACATGACCTACCATATTATTGTAACCCTAGGACATCTTGATGCATATACATTTATAGATAAGATCGCAGCTAGTCCATATACTTAATATATATATATAATTCCCATTCAGCACTCTTGCAATACAGCCAAGAGCTAACTTACCCTATCTCCTTATTCAATATATGGTCATTAATTTGGGAACTTGTTGCAGGTGTTTCTCCTGTCCTCTCCTGCCTTCTGGCAGGCGTCACCGGTGTGGCTTCCCCCTGTGTGTGGGGGGGTGGCGGGCGACTACATGACCCTCCGGATTGCTCCACGGTTTTCTGACCTTTCTGGCCATGCAACTGTCTACTCCATTTTTAAGCAGTAACTATATCGCCATACCATACTTGTACTGTGATGTATGATTATATATTTTTCCAATATTTTAAGTTATTTTATATGTCTCTTATGTTGTGGAAAAATGTATTAATGTATGTTGTCAGATGCCCCCAATGTCAGTTTTGCTGTAATGCGCTCATCTGAGCGTATTTGCACATACAGACGTTGGTGGAAGATCGGTGGCGGGAAAATCTTCCTATGGAAACAGCGATGTTTGCTCCATTTAGAGATGTTGTTTTATGCCTCGTCAGGGGACTGGCCACTTCTTGACGTTGCCATTAAATTACTCAGAGCGGACAGATCTGTGTCCACAAGAACAGTAGCATAGCTATACGACAATTGTGGTCCATTGAGGCATAATTGTCATATAGTTCCCGTCATTGGAAGCAGTGCATGCCACTGATAGTCTATTTGAATGTATACATGTCTGTGATTGGTTCGTTTGTTTTATGCATGTATTGTATTATTATTGTATTGAATCCTTTAAGCTATATTTCTTGTGTTGTATTCTGAGTGGAGCTCCTGTGAGCTCCACTTCCTATGGAGGGTGGGTCACATGTTGTGACATCACTTCCTTCTGAGTTTAATAAAAACTGTTTATGGGCGTCGGCTTGGCAGTCAGGCTGGGATGCTGAGATGAGAACATGGCTGTGTGGTGCTGCTTTCTTGGGATGATTGGGACGAATGGTGGTGAGTGAAACTTAGCTAAAGATAGCATTATTGCAATAAGATGGAATGTGAAGTGTGTGCTTATTTAGCACAGGAAAAATAGGCTGTATGCTCTGCATAGAACCTATATTTCCACAACACATAGAGTCAACGATCCCCCTGAAGTTGACCAGCGAATGGTCGAAACGCGTCGCGGATTTACACCCACATTTGTTATGCAATCTTGTTTCACATTTTGCATGTATGGTAATATTGGATTATGCAGGAATTTATCTGGCCAGACCGTTTTACGTGTTTTATTTATTGTAACCCAATTGTGTCTTTTGACAACTTTCAAATAAATATGGTTTATACTTTCAATTCGACATACTATATTGCTGTCCAAAGCCCCATTGGGGAAAACGTCCATTATCATATATACCGGGGTTTGCCGCGCTCACATCTCTCTCATGTGTGTGTTTCCATTTTCCGTTTCCCTCACCCATGCCACATGGGAGATCAATCCCTAGTATCTAAATTGCCTTTATTATTACAGGGTATTAATTATCCTTTCTTATATTACTAAGTCTTACTACATAATCCTAATGTCATATTCTCCTAGGTTCAAGCTCAGGTTTCACTACTTCAAAATTATTAGGTGTCAGTTACAATTACACTTAGCATATAGGTTGTCTACCTGATATAGATTAGTCTAAGTCTTCCTACTTAGCACCCACCTCTAGTTTAATATCTTTGTGATATCTAAACACATATATATATATATATATATATATATATATATATATATATATATATATAATCAGCTATAGTTCTGCGTACCCCCCCTTTTTTTTTTTTTTTCCCAGTTCCCTACCCCCCTACCCATTCCCATGCCCTCAACCCACTTATATGTATCCCTTATCACACTTTAATATAGGCAATAATAATCCATTCCGGAGTACCGGGATCAGATGTCTCCATATTCGATCAACTGGAGTTATTGACCCCGCACTAGTTTATAGCCGAGCTGGCTATGTCTCTATACATCTTGTTGATGTTTTTTTTTTTTTTAATAGGGCTTTTCCTCTCTTCACTGCAATTTTGCGTGTCCCATTTTGCCACCCTCGATCGTCCATAAATAATATGTCGACGATTAATGTTGGCCCTTTTTCCCTGATAGGGAAACTTTTTTACCTTATCACGGGTATTTCTTGGATATTATCAGAATCTACTTTTTCTTACCTCTCATGTTACATGTTTTTCTCTTCCTTCAGTCTATTCTTGGCCCACCTTCGCCTGCTCCTCCCTCATGTTCATTTGAATTGATCCATTCAGCCAAAAATTTGTGAATAGTGGTAATAGTAGTCATTACCATCTACCATGGCACCCAGGGCTGATCCTAGACGGGTTGCCCCGCACCCGGCGCTGTTAGCTGCCGCAGAGAAGGGGCGCCGAGCCGCCGAAGCTACTTGATTGCACTGGCTGCTAGAATCGCTGGCCGCCCGGCGTCTAGCAACCAGTGACGTCAGACTGAGGCCGCGGCCGCCCCAGCTTTCACAGCGTGCCACGGCCGCCCCAGCTCCACCCACTTCTGCCATCTTCAGACAGCATGGCTCAGAGGGAGGGGAGCGAGCAGAGCATTTATGAATACATCTGCTGCCTGACTGAGCCTGCCTCTGCCTGCCTTGCTGTGAGACTGACTGAGTGACTACTGACTGCACTACACCTGACCTAACCCTCGGCTCACCCTGTTGTAACTTGTAAGTAATTTACTGTGCCTGTCAAACGCAGCCACTGTGCCTGTCAAACGCAGCCACTGTGCCTGTCAAACGCAGCCACTGTGCCCGTCAAACGCAGCCACTGTGCCCGTCAAACGCAGCCACTGTGCCACTACCAATTAAATGCAGCCAGGGTGCCCGTCAAATGCAGCCACTGTGCCCAAACACAGCCACTGTGCCCAATCGCAGTCATGGTGCCTGGCAAACGCAGCCACTGTGCCCATAAATAGTGCCACTGTGCCCCCCCGCCCGCTTGCCATCTGCCAGGCATTTACCCTGTCTCGGTGGTGGTGGGTGACGGCGGCGAGCGGTGGGTCCTTGCAGCACGTCAGACAGCGGCTCCTGTGTCTTCCCTGCGTCTCCTCCCCCTCCTCCAGTGGCGGCCCGTCCATAGGGGGCGCCTGGGCGCCGCCCCCCCCCCCTCCTGTGGTCACCAAAAAAAAAAAAAAAACGGGCCCTTTTAAGTTTTTTTTTTTTTTTTTTTTTTTTTTTGTCTTTTTTTTTTACACATGGCGGCGCGACCATAGTGGGCGCAGAAGCGCCGCTACTGCTCGCTTCTGCGCCCGGCCGTCACTCACCACAACAATACATAGGTTCATGCATTGCATGAACCTATGTATTGCTGCCGCCCACTATTCAGATGGCCGGCCCCTTGAGCGCCGGCCATCTGAGTCACAGCGTCTGATTGGCCTTTAGAAGTGCCTATCAGAGCCAGCAGGCTCTGATAGGCTTCCCGACTACAGCCTGAGGGCTGTAATCGGCTTCTAAATACCTAATGAGAGGACGCACAGGGGTGCGTTCCCTGGCCAATCAGGTTCACCGGGTCTGGTTACCGGTAACCTGATTGGCTGAAGTGACATCGAGGGCGGGAGAAGACATCGAGGACGGAAGAAGGACGGCGCTGACTCGAGGAAGGTAAGTGCAGGGCTGGGGGGGAGAAACTGGCTGTATTATGTGGGAGAAACTGGCTGCATTATGGGGGAGAAACTGGCTGCATTATGGTGGAGAAACTGGCTGCATATAGGGGAGAACCTGGCTGCATATAGGGGAGAAACTGGCTGCATTATGGGGGAGAAACTGGCTGCATTATGGGGGAGAAACTGGCTGCATTATGGGGGAGAAACTGGCTGCATTATGGGGGAGAAACTGGCTGCATTATGGGGGAGAAACTGGCTGCATTATGGGGGAGAAACTGGCTGCATTATGGGGGAGAAACTGGCTGCATTATGGAGGAGAAACTGGCTGCGTTATGGGGGAGAAACTGGCTGCGTTATGGGGGAGAAACTGGCTGCGTTATGGGGGAGAAACTGGCTGCGTTATGGGGGAGAAACTGGCTGCATTATGGGGGAGAAACTGGCTGCATTATGGGGGAGAAACTGGCTGCATTATGGGGGAGAAACTGGCTGTATAATGGGGGAGAAACTGGCTGTATAATGGGGGAGAAACTGGCTGTATAATGGGGGAGAAACTGGCTGTATAATGGGGGAGAAACTGGCTGTATAATGGGGGAGAAACTGGCTGCATTATGGGGGAGAAACTGGCTGCATTATGGGGGAGAAACTGGCTGCATTATGGGGGAGAAACTGGCTGCATTATGGGGGAGAAACTGGCTGCATTTGGGGACAAACTAGTGGCGTTTGGGCACAGTGGCTGCTTTTAATGGGCACAGTGGCGGCAATTGATGATTTTTTTTTTTTTCAGTTTGTTTGCGCCCCCCCAAATTTGAGCACCAGCCGCCACTGCCCTCCTCCCCATAGGTATCCAAACATAGCGCCTGTCGTTTCAGCCAATCAGGTGATGGGTAACAGACCTGCGCACCTAGCTAAGAGGCGGTTCAGTGTTAAAAAAGCAAATATGAATATTCGCTTTCCTAACACACCTGGGTGAACTGCTTTGCGCTCACAGTTCACCTTTTTTGAATCCTATTAGAGCCTATGGCTCTAATCTGGTGCTTCAAAAACACCCCCGCCACTGTAATTCATGTGCCCGGCGTTCCAAAAGGGGCCGGACACCTGAATAGTGGTTGGCTACAGCGGCCATGGATAGATTCATGCAATACATGAATCTATCCATACTACACAGGAGGTGCCTGGAAAGAGGGGGCGGCGCCCGGGTGTCCTTAATGGATGCACCGCCACTGAGGAGTGGTGTATACACCTCTCCTAAAGCGGTGCTTTGCGGGCACTTTTAACCCTTTTTCTGGCCACTAGGGGTTAAAAGCGCCCCGCTAACAGCTGAAAAGCACAGCTAAAACGACAGTAAAACATGACACTAATACAGTGATCAGTGCTAAAAATATGCGCTGTTACTGTACAATAACACTGGCTGGGAAGGGGTTAACAAAAGGGGCGATTAAAGGGTTAACTGTGTGCCTAGCCATTTTTTGAGCATTGTGTGGGAAGTGCTTTTCCTAGGGGAAGGCATGGATCCTGTGTTCGTGCAAACAGACAGAATTGCGATCTGCCTTGTTTACATATGCAGAACGCCATTCTGGCTCTCTGCCTAATGATCGTCGGTTTCTGGTGGACATAAAGTCTGCGGTACCCACAGATCAGCTCCTACTGTGTGTAATCACAGCAGGAGTTGGTCACCGGCGGCGCGCATGCACTCCCCAGACCTAGGAGTGTCAGATCATGTACTAGATCTCTCTCTCTCTCTCTCTCTCTCTCTCTCTCTCTCTCTCTCTCTCTCTCTCTCTCTCTCTCCCATACTCCATGTTGTATGTTGCGTAGTCCTAACCAAAGTGTTCATTCTCTCAACAGTTACTGATTTTAACAAAGTTGTTCTGTAAGGTAGGCTCAGATAAAGTGATATTCTTTGTGCAAATGTTATTGAAAATGAAAATGTTTTAAAAAAGGATCCTCTAGCCCTAGGCGTATGTGTGAGGCTGTCAGTTGTGGTACAGTAATTGGGAGAATTTTGTTGGTAAAAGGACTGTGGCAGGAGTGCAGTGCATAAAGCGACTAGGCCAAGGTTCTGACCGAAATAACGCTTTTCCACATTGTGCAATATGAATCTTTGCATGTGTTTTCCTTCCCCATCCATTTTTCCTACATTTTTCATCATTTTAGTCACACTCCACTTTTTATCAAGCTGACTTTTCAATTGTAAAGCCAGGCAGATAATTCATTACTGTATAGGTATTGCTAATGTTTACTGTAAACAGTTTATATATTGTTTAAATGTCAATTGTTTTGAATAGTTTCTGTCAAATTTCACGTATGTAAAAATTGCAGTTTGCCAGTGCATTTTCTAGGTTTTAAAAAAAGTTGTAGGGGTTGGCAACACTGATTACCGCGTATATGTAAATTTATATGGACAGTGTGGCCGTCAGTAATACTGAAACGGGGCACACAGCGGCTGAGACCATTCACTCACCTGTTCTCACAGCTGCAGTATGCAGGATGCAAATACACTATGATCTAGCCGGGGGCTTAATACAAAAAAGGATTTTGCTCGATTTGGAAACCGCTGCTTGTCATTGCATCAGGGTGGATATAAATCAATAAATTAAAAAAAAAATCTGATTTTCTTTATTTAAATCTATTTTTTTTTTATGCACTTGACACAATTGTCAATAAATAAAACATTTATTTTGACTTGTCAAAGCCGTTGACCAAGTTATTGTCAAAGCAAAGTGGTGGGGCTTACAGATGGAGAGGTGAAGTTGTTGCCATAGAAACATTTGTAAAGGGGAGGAATTAGTAAGATGCCCACGTGGGGGCGCCAGAAATATTTCTGCACCCGGGTGCCTGTGACCCTAGGATTGGCCCTGATGGCACCTTTAAATATTATTTCCCTGAATGTTCAGGGTATCAACGTACCACAAAAATGCACAAAAGCGTTTCGATTCTTTCAAGCACAGAAAGCTCATATAGTTTGTTTACAAGAAACACCCAAATATATGAGCTCCTCTTATCCACAAGTCTACACAGCCTCAGCTACCACCAAACAGCGTGAAACCCTTGTAGCTTTTCACCGCTCTATTCAGTTTATCCTTAAATCTGAAATCAAAGACCCAGAAGGGAGATATAATATTCTTACCGGACATATTATGGATACAGCAGTTACAGTGGTATCATACTATTCCCCTAACAAACAACCTACACTCTTTCTATCTCACCTTCTACAGGTAGTATCCACACACAGAATGGGTACTATTATTATGTGTGGAGACTAGAACCAGGTCCTCCTCCCATTCCTTGATAGGTCACCATACACCCCACTGAGAAGTCCATTCAAGCTATCTTTTTCTCAACTTCTCTCAAGATATAACTTAGTTGACTCTTGGAGAGAATGTAACCCAGCTAACAGAAAATATACCTACTACTCACACCCTCATCAAACCCTCTCTCGTATTGACCACATACTTCTAACTATTGGTATGATACCAGAGATTCTCTCATCAAAAATTATCCCAATTCCTTGGTCTGACCATAACGCAGTCTATACTACTATAGCATTTACCATACCTAAAGCACACGACCCAACTTTGTACCTCCCAGATATTTTTCTAAAAAATCTGTATCAACGCCTCATATTTGACCAAGCCCTAAAAGAATATTTGACACACAACACTTCTCCTTCTCTCTGGGAAGCTCATAAGCCAGTTTTACGTGGAATACTTCAACGTCAATCTGCAATGTTTAAACGGGAGCGGAAAATTCTTGAACTAGAACTAGAATACAACACTGCTTTTGTAAGCTTCCAAGATAACCCCTCCTTGACCACAAAAACTTGTTTAGAAAGGGCCCGATTAGAATACTGTGAGGGGGTTAGCTCGGTAGCGGGTGTGTGTGACCCCCTGGATGGGCTCCCCACACAAAAACAGGCCCAGCAGACGGAGGTTGTGGTTTTCAAGATCAAAAGGTGCGGTTTATTTCTCTATTTACAGTGACAAAAACACAGCAAAGCAAAAAGAAACATAAACAAAATAAATCCTGGTCAGCTTGACCTCTGACTAAACATGCAGGTTTCCCTAACTAACAACTGGGATCAGCCTGGTGCTGTCCTAGTCCCTAAGTCCCTGGTTTAGTAAATGTCCAAACAAATAGCCACACAGGCTTTGTCTCACCGCACAGGGGTTCACTCTCCCTAGACAGTCCACACAGGTCTGGGTCCAGGCATGAGCAAACACCTAATGAAGCTGGGAGTTTTTATAGAGGCCTTAAACGAGCTGACAAGCTTCAGCTGGTCTCATCAACTCCCTGTCTGCACGACGCCCAGCACTCTCCCTAGAGGTATGAATCATCCATGAGCCCACTAGCCTCAGCTGGGCTTCATCAACTCTCTCCCTAGTTGTATAAGTCGGCATAAAGCCTGAATCTGGGAGAAATATACCTACCCCCCTGGATGCAACTAGGTGACTTTACCTTCCTGCTGTCACATACCCCCCCCTCTTGTTTTAACCTTGGGGTTGGAACACCAGCAATCAGGCATTCATGTACTCGAGACAAAGCATCCACATTCCCCATTTGAACGCCAGGGCGATGCTTTACTGTGAAGTTGAATTCCTGTAGGGCCAGGAACCACCTATTTACTCTTCTATTTGTCTCCTTGTTTTGAGCCATCCACTTTAACGGAGCATGATCCGTAACCATGTCAAAGTGCCTACCTAGCAGATAGTACCGAAGGGAATCTAGAGCCCACTTCACCGCTAAACACTCCTTTTCAACCGTGGCGTAATTTACCTCATGGGACTTCAACTTCCTGCTGAGGTAAATGACTGGGTGCTCTTCCCCGTTCCAGACCTGGGACAATACTGCTCCTAACCCCACATCTGACGCATCACTTTGTACGACAAAGTCTTTAGAGAAGTCGGGTGAGTACAACACTGGCTGGCTACATAAGGCTTGTTTCAAGAATTGGAATGCTGCCTCAGCCTCGGGGGTCCATTTAATCATGACCGACCCTTTCCCTTTCGTCAGGTTGGTTAGGGGCACAGCCTTAGAAGCAAAGTGGGGAATGAAGCGCCGATAATAACCCGCGATTCCCAGAAAGGCTCGTACCTGCTTCTTGCTGTTGGGACGTGGCCAACTCTGGATGGCCTCGACTTTGTTGAGTTGGGGTTTTATTACTCCCCTGCCAATGGTGTACCCAAGATATTTGGCCTCCTCCTGCCCAATGGTACACTTCTTTGGGTTAGCCGTAAACCCCGCTTCCCGGATAGTCTAGGACTGCTTGCACTTTTGGCAGATGTGAGGCCCAATCTGTGCTATGGACAATTACGTCATCCAGGTAAGCCGCCGCATACTTCCGATGGGGCCTCAGTATCTGGTCCATTTTCCGCTGGAATGTGGCCGGCGCATTCTGTAACCCGAACGGCATTCTCTTATATTGGAACGCCCCGTCTGGGGTTACAAATGCGGTTTTCTCTTTGGCCGACTTGGCCAGGGGAATTTGCCAATACCCTTTTGTGAGGTCAAGAGTCGTCATGTATCGGGCTGTTCCCAGCCGGTCGATCAACTCATCTATACGTGGCATGGGGTAGGTGTCAAATTTTGTAACTTTGTTCAACTGACGAAAATCGTTACAAAATCGCCAGCTCCCATCCGGTTTAGGCACCAACACAATGGGACTAGACCAATCACTTTGGGACTCCTTTATCACCCCAAGTTCAGCATTTTCTGTACTTCCTCCCGTATTGCCTCCCGTCGGGCCTCTGGGATCCGATAGGGTTTTAACTTCACCCTTTCACCGGGCGGGGTAATAATATCATGCTCTACCCCAGATGTTTGTCCCGGCAGCTCAGAGAACACCTCCTTGTTGCGAAGCACAAACTCCTTAACCTCCTGTTGTTGGGGTTGTGACAAGGTGGCTGCTATTCCAACCTCCGGAATCACGCAACCAGTTTGAGCTGGTGACCAAGTTTCTGCGACTAGGGACTCTCTATCCCTCCAGGCTTTCAACAGATTAACGTGATAGATCTGTTCGGGCTTTCGCCTTCCTGGTTGTCTGACCTTGTAATTCACTTCGCTCACTTTTTCCATTATCTCGTAGGGGCCTTGCCATTTGGCAAGGAATTTACTTTCAACCGTAGGGACAAGTACCAATATCCTATCCCCCGGGGAAAAGGTACGGGTCTTGGCTCCACGGTTGTACACTCTCTGCTGTGCCAACTGCGCTTGGGCCAAATGTTCCTTCACGATGGGCATTACCTGTGCAATTCGATCTTGCATCAGGGCGACATGCTCAATCACACTCCTGTGGGGAGAACTCTCACTTTCCCAAGTTTCCTTGGCAATATCCAACAGCCCTCTTGGGTGTCTCCCATACAGTAACTCAAAGGGGGAGAATCCCGTAGAGGATTGGGGCACCTCCCTAATAGCAAACATCAAATAAGGAAGTAGACAGTCCCAATCCTTTCCATCTCTATCCACCACTTTCTTCAACATTTGTTTTAGGGTTTTGTTGAATCTTTCAACCAGCCCATCGGTTTGGGGGTGATACACAGACGTACGCAATTGCGTCACTTTGAACAATTTACACAGCTCTTTCATAACCCGGGACATAAAGGGTGTACCTTGGTCCGTAAGCAGTTCTTTACAAATACCCACCCGGCTAAAATCAAGAGATAGCTCTTTGGCTATGGTTTTGGCCGAGGTATTTCGGAGAGGGATCGCTTCTGGATAACGGGTGGCATAGTCCATTATAACTAATATGTACTGGTGCCCCCTAGCGGACTTGATTATAGGACCTACCAAATCCATTGCGATCCTCTCAAACGGGACCTCAATGATGGGTAGAGGGACCAGCGGGCTACGGAAATGTGGCATCGGGGCCGACCTCTGACACACAGGGCAGGAGGAACAATAATTTTCTATGTCCTTCATCACCCCAGGCCAATAGAATCTCTGTAATACCCTCTCTCGGGTTTTCTCTGTCCCCAGATGACCTCCAAGAATGTGCCCATGGGCCAACTCCAACACCAACTTCCTGTAAGGTTTGGGCACCACAAGCTGCTCAATGGTTTCTTCTGCCCTTTTTGCCACCCGATACAGTAGGTCCTTCTCTACGCTGAAGTATGGGTAAGTGCAGGTATTATCTGGGTTCACTAACTCGCCATCTATTTCCACTACGTTTTCCCGTGCCTTTATTAGGGCGGGGTCTTTTAACTGTTCTGTGGCAAAGTTTTCCCTGTGAACCTCAAGATCAGAAAACTCCACAGACGGTAGGTTTTCGTCTGAGGAGGTGGGCTCCTCTCCAGTTTCTTGAGTCTCGCCTGCCAATACTGACAAGGGAAATTCTGGAGAGTCCTCACCACTCTCAGAGGAGTTCTGGCTATCACCTTCCTGGTACATAGGGGCACCAGTGGGGGGCTCAGGATCATCCCACAGTTCCCAGAACTTCGGAAAATCCCTTCCCACAATGGCATCATGCGGTAGTTGAGATACTAACCCCACTGGATGAGAGAGGGTACCTTTGGGGGTCTTGAAACACACTGTAGTCACTGGATACTCTCGGGTGTCCCCATGCACACAAATAACAGCTACCTTGCTATTCCCAGAGACCTCTGTTTTAACTAATTCAGCCTTTATCAGGGTCACAAGGCTACCTGAATCCAGTATTACCACAACATTTCTACCATTAATACACATTTTGCATAAATGTTTCTCAGTTCCCCGAATGGCAGTGCATGCGACTGTCGCACACAGCGACTGACGTCTGTCCGTCAGAAAGTCACATTGCATGGGTTCCTCCACAACCGGGCAATTTGCTGCAATATGTCCCGCTTGCCGGCAGCGGTAGTAAACAATCCTTTTGGCTGCCTCTTGAGCCCCCGACTTCCCAGGCTGTTCTCGCCAAACCCTGGGCAGAGCTCCCACCCTCTCACTCTCTCCACCCTCACCCCTTGGAATCATCTTATCCGCCCCTGGGGATGGTCTGGTCTTAGGGTGGAAAGTCCGAGAGTCTCTGGAAGAGGCCGTCAGGTTCTCTGCAGCCAAGTATCTCTCTACACGATCCACAAGTTTACCGGCCGTTTCTGGGTCTCCATGGCTTACCCACTTTTGAATGGCGGTAGGAAGAGCTCTCAAGAAACGATCCATCACAACACGTTCCACAATCTCCGGTGCGGACAAAGTCTCTGGCTGTAGCCACTTCCTGCTCAGGTGAATGAGATCATACATTTGAGACCTGGGGGGTTTTCCAAGCTGGAAAGTCCAGTTATGCACACGCTGAGCCCGGACAGCCAGGGTGACACCCAGCCTTGCCAATATTTCAGCTTTTAGCATCACATAGTCTTTTGCTTGGTCAGGCTCTAGGTCATAGTAAGCTTTCTGCGATTCACCAGTTAACAGAGGAGCCACCAGTCCAGCCCACTGCTCCTCAGGCCACTTTTCTCTTTCAGCAGTCCTTTCAAATGTGGTCAAAAATACCTCTGGATCATCCTCTCCAGTCATTTTTGTCAATAAACGACTCACCCCAAAGGACGCGGTATTAGTGGGACGGCTTTCCTCACTGGTCTGCGGACGTTGCTGCATTACTGCTTCCATCTGTTGTTGTAGTCTCTGCTCTTGCTTCTGCAACAGGTCTATGAAGCGGGCCTCAGATTGCTGCTGGGCTTGTTGCTGGGCTGCGAAGCTCTGTTGTTGAGCTGCAAGGCTCTTTTGCAAACCTGCATTTGTCTGCTGTTGATTGGCATTTGCTAGAGCCAGCTGTTTCAGTATCTCCTCCATGCTGGCTTAAAAAAAAACTGCCACTGGTTCTCCACCAACTGTGAGGGGGTTAGCTCGGTAGCGGGTGTGTGTGACCCCCTGGATGGGCTCCCCACACAAAAACAGGCCCAGCAGACGGAGGTTGTGGTTTTCAAGATCAAAAGGTGCTGTTTATTTCTCTATTTACAGTGACAAAAACACAGCAAAGCAAAAAGAAACATAAACAAAATAAATCCTGGTCAGCTTGACCTCTGACTAAACATGCAGGTTTCCCTAACTAACAACTGGGATCAGCCTGGTGCTGTCCTAGTCCCTAAGTCCCTGGTTTAGTAAATGTCCAAACAAATAGCCACACAGGCTTTGTCTCACCGCACAGGGGTTAACTCTCCCTAGACAGTCCACACAGGTCTGGGTCCAGGCATGAGCAAACACCTAATGAAGCTGGGAGTTTTTATAGAGGCCTTAAACGAGCTGACAAGCTTCAGCTGGTCTCATCAACTCCCTGCCTGCACGACGCCCAGCACTCTCCCTAGAGGTATGAATCATCCATGAGCCCACTAGCCTCAGCTGGGCTTCATCAACTCTCTCCCTAGTTGTATAAGTCGGCATAAAGCCTGAATCTGGGAGAAATATACCTACCCCCCTGGATGCAACCAGGTGACTTTACCTTCCTGCTGTCACAATGCGTTCTTTTTCTCACTGAAAATGCGGATAAATCCCTATGACGTTCTAGACACACCTTCTATATGAAGTCTAATAAACCAGACGCTATGTTGGCACGTGCTCTCAATTCCCTAAATAAGCAATCTAAACCAATCCGTCTCCAATTGTCAAAGGACAATTATGCCTGTAATCCTGTTTAAAATAGTCCATAAATTCAGATCTCATTTAGCCTCTCTATATTCGAAAACAAAAGAATTTAACCCATCTGAAGTGAATGCCTTTCATTCACAATTTAAGCTTCCTGAATTAACTCCGACCCAAAAATCTCTGCTTGAAGAGCCCGTCTCAGTAGAAGATGTGGCGAAAGCAATTAAGCAACTAAAACAAAACAAATGACCAGGCCCTGAATGTTTTTCAGCCTTATACTACCATACATTTACAGAAATCATATCTCCACTCCTAACCAAAGCTTTCCATATAATACTGGAAGGGTATTCCTTTAGACAAGAATCGCTAATGGCAATCATCTGTATGATTCCTAAACCAAACTCCGATAATACATCTTGCTCGAATTTCTGCCCCATTTCACTCCTAAATCCTAGCAAAAATATTGGCATCTCGCCTCAATACAATTATAGGTAATCTTATCCACCAAGACCAAGTGGGATTTATGCCTACTCGTCAAGCTGGAGACAATGTGCACCGTGCAGTACTCTTAGCGCACATTGCTGCATCCCGCCGCATCACCTCTTGTTTCCTTTCCCTTGATATTAGGAAAGCTTTTGATTCTGTTTCTTGGCCCTATTTATATCATACCCTTCAGAAATGTGATTTTGGTCCCCACTTCATTAAATGGATAGCAGCACTTTATGATAGACCTCAAGCATATATAAAATATGCAGGATATAAATCTGACTCCTTTAAAATAGAAAGGGGCACACGTCAGGGATGCCCACTCTCTCCCTTTTTATTTGCCCTTTTAATTGAGCCCCTAGCTCAATACATTAGATCAAACCCAACAATAACGGGTATAGAATTAGGAGGATTCCATCACAAACTCTGTTTTTATGCAGATGATATACTACTATTCTTATCATCCCCCAAGTCTCAGGTCCTAATCTTTTACCTATCCTGTATAGGTTTGCCAACATCTGGATTATCAATTAACCCTAGAAAATGTTTAGCGCTGAATATATCCCTACCCGATAGAGAAAAAGACAGTAAAATCAGCACTTCCATTTACCTGGGTGGATAAAACAATCCCTTATCTTGGAACTCACCTAACAGCATCCATTTCTGATCTCTTTTTAGCCAACTACCCATCTATTTTGAAATACGTGACAAATTTAATGAAACAATGGTCTCCCCTTCCACTATCCTGGCTTGGTAGGATTAATACTATAAAAATGTCAATCTTACCTAAATTACTATATCTATTTAGAGTCCTGCCAATCCCAATTCCTGCATACTTTATTTGTTTAATTCAGAAACGGGTGCTGACCTTTGTATGGGGATCTTTCAAACCACGCATCCCCCTTCTACACACTATATCTCCCTAAATCTTCTGGGGGCCTGGGCTTTCCCAACTTTGCATCATATTACAAAGCTGCCCATATCGCAAGCTTACCCAAATATCATGTAACACAGGAAACTCCCTTGTGGGTGTCGATAGAAGCGACTGAATGCGATCCCTTATCAGTCTCAAACCTTCTATGGATTCACCCCAAAGATCGTACTGGTTTACGTAACCCCATTACCAAACACTTTTTATACCCTCTGGGATAGACTTAAATCTAACTGTGACGAAAGCGAGTGTCAGATCCCCGCCCTCCGCGCTAACTTGCGTCGAAGGCCTGGCCAACCTCACACCACGCTGTCACTTGCGTAACAATGCCCCTCTCAGCTGCGTCCAGCACAAAGATTTTCCAGCTTGCGGGATGGCAATCTGAGTGCCAGCAGCCTGAGAGCGATTGTTACCGGGCTAATGTCACAATTAACCCTTTATCTGCCACCACCAACAGTGATCAGGAAGCGTTGGTACTCCCATAAATCAACAATACCAATTATGATTTTAGAATAAGTGTCTGCAGCCTACACTGTCACCACAGACAGGTCTGCGCAGAGCCCTACAGTAGCGCTCTTCAAGAGGCAGGTTCGTTATAGTTTGCATTAAGAGTTTTTAGAGACAAGAGTAACCTTTCCAACATAAGGATTTATTTTGAAAAGGGTCAAGTTGATGCAATAAAATGTTACAGAAAAATACGTTTCGAGAGAATACTATACAGCCACAAAGCAATAAGGTAGAATTGAACAAGAAGAATACTTGCAATTAAATGTCCAAAGGTTGATCAGAGTTCGATCGATGAATCCGGTTCTCAACTTGCAGAAGGTTCCTGCTTAAATGTTAAAAGGGAACTCCACAGATCTTGCTTCTTTGATGGTGAAAGAACTGCTTGTGTGATCTGAGAGCTCCTTTTTCTCTCAAACTCCAAGGGGGTGTTGACAGTGATCAGTGCCCAATCGGCGGGTCCTTCTAATGTAGGGGTGGGGTCCGGGGAGGTGCCCCACTCATGCCTACCTTATGTACACTTCTTGAGATACATTTTCATAACTCTGCAACTGTACGTTTTACATACTAACAATCTTCATATTCTTATTCAGTGTTATTTAACTTTTCATTTGAATCCAAACATGACCAGCCTGTCAGCTCCAGTTGACCCAGGGGCAATAACGGTCACTACTCGGGTTCCCTATGGCCTAACCTATCCATATCTGGACTTGACGCGTTAAAAATTCTCTGAGGAGACTGAATATATTTATGTTATGACAGTGTGTTTTGTTATTTGGAAGTTATGACACATGTTGAATTTCCATATCCAATTCTTCCTGTGTAAGCTTGAGGGTCACTCAAGGTTTTACGACCCTGGCCTGTTATAACTCTGAGGCTTTACAAGGTGACATTTTTACGACAGGCCAGGATCTGCCAGGCCCGTTATCAAACCTAGCTTCCTCTGCCGAGATAAGGTGTGTTTGATGTAGAAAGCTTAGAATTTTAGATACCACCTTTTGAAGTAGGGGTCTGCAAATTCCTTAGGGATGAGGGAGGGGGAAGAGCGAGTTGATTTCTCTGCTAACTTGCTCTAAAACACAAACTGCAATGGCCGCCAAGAACAAAATGGATGCCTAGCTGTGCTATGCTGTCCATTTTGGGAGATCGTCACACCTCCCCCCTTAGGTGGTTGCATGGGAGAGAACGTCTCCTATGGGATCAGCTTGATGGGACAGCCCATCAGCATTGCCATGGGTGCTGCCCTTCTTATGCTGGATGGTGAAATCGTATTCCTGCAGAATTAAGCTCCACCGAAGGAGTTTACCATTCTCCCCAGCAACACGATTCAGCCAGCTTAATGGATTGTGATCGGTGATCACAGTGAAATGCCGTCCATAAAGATACGTTTGTAACTTTTGGAGAGCCCACACGATCGCCAGACACTCCTTTTCGATCGTGGCATATGCTACTTCCCTGGGGAGCAGCTTCCGGCTCAGAGGATGGGATGCTCCTCTCCGGCCTCATCCACCTGGCTCAGAACTGCACCCAATCCATAGGCTGAGGCATCCGTCTGCACTAGGAAGCGACGGGTGAAGTCGGGAGCCTGTAGGACAGGGGCGCTGGCCAGCGCCTCCTTCAAGGCCTGGAATGCCTGCTCACATTCTGGTGTCCAGGACACCACCTTGGGCAGTTTATTTTTGGTTAGGTCAGTCAGCGGTTTGGCCAAGCTGCTATAGTTACATACAAATTTCCTATAGTAGCCAGCGGTCCCCAAGAAAGACATAACCTGCTTCTTGGTTTGGGGGGTAGGCCAGGCCACGATGGCCTCAACCTTCCCTGTCTCGGGTTTCAGGGTGCCTCCTCCTACCTGGTGTCCCAAGTAATGCACATCAGTCATGCCGATCTGACACTTACTGGGTTTGACAGTCAGATTGGCAGCTGTCAACTGGTCCAGGACCTGTGACAGGTGCACCAGGTGTTCTTCCCAGGTAGGGCTGAACACAGCGATGTCATCCAGGTAGGCTACGGCAAAAGTTTCCAGGCCCTCCAGTAAGTCATTCATGACTCTCTGGAAGGTAGCTGGGGCATTCTTCATCCCAAACGGCATGACGGTAAATTCGAACAAGCCGAATGGGGTGATGAAAGCCGACTTTTCCCGAGCCTCAGGGGCCAGAGGAATTTGCCAGTACCCCCTGCTCAAATCCATGATCGTTATATAGTGGGCAGCCGCCAATCTAACAACTCATCGATCCTGGGCATGGGGTAGGCATCTGCAGTGGTGATGACATTCGGCTTCCGATAGTCCACACAGAACCTGGTCGTCTGATCCTTTTTGGGGACCAGGACTACAGGGGACGCCCAGGCGCTGTGGGACTTCTGAATCGCCCCCAGCTGCAGCATTTCCTCCACTTCCCTTTTCATGTCGGCCAGCACCTCCAGGGAGACGCGATATGCCGACTGTCTAATAGGAGGATGTGCCCCCGTGTCCACCTGGTGGATAGCGAGGTGCGTCCTCCCAGGTTTCCCTGTAAACCTGCTACCATGTACTGCCAGCACTTTCTTTAGTCCAGGTATCTGGGTGGGGGTCAGCTTGGGGCGTATCAGGAGTTCTGAGTTAACCTCCCTGGTGTCAGCTAACAGGTCTAAAAGTGGATCAGCCTCCTCAGGCTCTGGCCTGCTGCAGACCGGCATGACATAGGCCGTGCGCTCATGATGGGCTTTGAGCATGTTCACATGAATGGCCCTCTGCCGTCTACTCCCTTCTCCCAACCTGACCAAGTAGGTGACCTCATTTAGACGCTTGGTGATGGTGTACGGGCCTTCCCAGGCTGCTTGGAGTTTGTTCTTCCGCATGGGAAGCAGAACATACACCTGCTGACCAACATTATAGGTCCGCTCCCTAGCATTATGGTCATACCACTGTCTCTGCCGGGCCTGGGCCTTTTCCATGTTTTCCCGCACCATTCCCACCAGCGTCTCCATTCTGTCTCTGAATTTTAGGACGTAATCCACAACAGAGACCTCTGGGTCGGCAATTTTGTTCTCGCGGATTAGGTCCAGGGGCCCTCTTATCCTCCGTCCGTACAGAAGTTCAAATGGCGAAAAGCCTGTGGACTCCTGAGGCACCTCCCTATAAGCAAACAGCAGATGAGGCAGATGTCATTCCCAGTCCTTGCCCTGGGAGTGCACAAAGGTGCACAACATTTGTTTCAGGGTACCATTGAAACGCTCGCACAAGCCGTTGGTTTGTGGATGATAGGCACTAGCCATGATATGCGTCATCTGTATTTGCCGACAGAGAGCTTCCCTCCCTCTGTCCATCCACAGGTTGCCCAGATATTACCCCAACATCTGTAAACAGTACCTTAGTAGATCCAGAGTTCCGCGGGAGCATCCTGGGTGCTCTCAGCAGGGCCATAGTGAGAGTGCATGGGGCCTAAATCAGTACCCAACACAGGAGTGGGGATCTCTTCCGAGACGCCCACCTCCCTCATCCCACTTCCGGCACCCCAATCGAGGAACACATAGGCACGGGGCACACAGGAACGGGTTCCCCCAACCCCTTGGAGGGTAAGAAATTTCTTTGGGATGATGTCTGTTTCTTCTATCACCTCTGGTCTGACCAGAGTGACCTCGGCTCCGGTGTCTCGAAAGCCCACTACGGTCCGATGACCCACAATGACTGGTTGCAAGTTGGCATTGGTTCCCGGAGGTTTCCCACTGACGAACAGCACAGCAGAGGGTTGGCTGGCCGGATGGCCAGGTGATGTCAGCTTCTTCTGCTCAGGGCACTGGTTCCTGAGATGTCCGGCTTTCCCACAGGTGTAGCATTTGCGGTTGTCAGTCGGGGATGCCCTGGCACCAGGAACTGCAGGTACCGACCGCTGAGGAACTTGGTTGGCCGGCAGAGGAGAGGTTGCGAAGTGTGATTTCCCTCCTTTCCAGCCATTCGGAGGAGCCTTGCAATGATCAGATACCCGAGAGTGGATATAGGTATCTGCCATTTCTGCTGCAACTTTGGCAGAGGTTGGCTTTCGCTCCAGCACAAACTGTCTGACGTCTGCAGGACAGATGTGCAAAAGTTGATCTTCAATCCATAAGATCTTCCAAGGATTCAAAAGAATCGGCATTCATGCCTTTAGTCCATTGCCTGAATGTGGTGCGTAAGCAACTTTCCACATCCAGATATGAGTCCCTAGGCCCTTTTTGCAAGGACCTAAAACGCTTCCGGTACACTTCCGGGGTTAGCTGAAACTTTTGGATGATTGCAGCCTTCAGGGCCTCATAATCGTTGCACTGCCCTTCTGACAGTTCAACATAAGCATCCAGGGCCTTGCCTCGTAGCCCTGGCGTCAGGTACAGGGCCCATTGTGCTGGGGGCAGATGGTACTGACGGCAAGTTTTTTTCAAACGACAGTAGATACACGTCAATGTCATTGTCCTTTTCCATAACAGGAAATTTAGCTGCCGGGATCACTGGCAGAGAGGCATCCCTGTGCTCTAGGGATCCGGGGTTCTGAACCTGTCGCTGCTGCTGGAGCCTAGCCATCTCCAGTTCGTGATGACGATCAGCCTCCCTCTGTGCAGCCTCTCTCTCAGCCGCAGCCCTGCGCTCTTCTCTCTCAGCCTGGCGTTCGAGAAACTGCAGGTACACCATAGGATCAGTCTCCCTAAGGCATTGTAGCGTTTCCTGCATTTGAGAGTCCATGCTGGTTGCAGACAATCTGGGGCTGGCCTGCTCAGGCAGTGGCTTGGAGGTGACAATCAGTGGTATTCCAGTGTCAGTCTCTGCTGGCCCCTCCGGTGAGGCCGCCTCTGAGCCACTGGGCTCTGGAGTAGTGGAAACCCTTCCTGGTCCAGTTTCCTCCAGGTTCTCGTTTGCCTGGATATCAAACTCCTGTAGGGCATGTATCAAGCCTTCACGATTTTTGCCACCAACATCAATTCCTCTTCCTGCACACTCAGCAGTCAGTTCATTTTTGTTCATCTTCTTATATGCTGGTAACCCAGACATTTTGCAAGCAGAAAAGATAGCAAATAAAGCAGAGGTAGGAAAAAGGGGTAGGAAAGAGCTGTTGCTGTATGTCTCTAACATAAAAAATAAAAAATAAAATATGCACCAGCTTGTCTCTAAAGATTGTTTCCACAAAGGTTACAATCCTTCAGTGCAGGGCTAATTCCTAACAATGCACTGAATACACTTAATGCAAAACTATCCCGCTACGCTGCCAGCCAAATGTGACGAACGCGAGTGTCAGATCCCCGCCCTCCGCGCTAACTTGCGTCGAAGGACCGGCCAACCTCACACCACGCTGTCACTTGCGTAACAATGCCCCTCTCAGCTGCGTCCAGCACAGATTTTCCAGCTTGCGGGACGGCAATCTGAGTGCCAGCAGCCTGAGAGCGATTGTTACCGGGCTAATGTCACAATTAACCCTTTATCTGCCACCACCAACAGTGATCAGGAAGCGTTGGTACTCCCATAAATCAACAATACCAATTCTGATTTTAGAATAAGCGTCTGCAGCCTACACTGTCACCACAGACAGGTCTGCGCAGAACCCTACAGTAGCGCTCTTCAAGAGGCAGGTTCGTTATAGTTTGTATTAAGAGTTTTTAGAGACAAGAGTAACCTTTCCAACATAAGGATTTATTTTGAAAAGGGTGAAGTTGATGCAATAAAATGTTACAGAAAAATGTTTCAAGAGATAATACTATACAGCCACAAAGCAATAAGGTAGAATTGAAGAAGAAGAATACTTGCAATTAAATGTCCAAAGGTTGATCAGAGTTTGATCGATGAATCCGGTTCTCAACTTGCAGAAGGTTCCTGCTTAAATGTTAAAAGGGAACTCCACAGATCTTGCTTCTTTGATGGTGAAAGGAGAACTGCTTGTGTGATCTGAGAGCTCCTTTTTCTCTCAAACTCCAGGGGGTGTTGACAGTGATCAGTGCCCAATCGGCAGGTCCTTCTAATGTAGGGGTGGGGTCCGGGGAGGTGCCCCACTCATGCCTACCTTATGTACACTTCTTGAGATACATTTTCATAACTCTGCAACTGTACGTTTTACATACTAACAATCTTCATATTCTTATTCAGTGTTATTTAACTTTTCATTTGAATCCAAACATGACCAGCCTGTCAGCTCCAGTTGACCCAGGGGCAATAACGGTCACTACTCGGGTTCCCTATGGCCTAACCTATCCATGTCTGGACTTGACGCGTTACAAATTCTCTGAGGAGACTGAATATATTTATGTTATGACAGTGTGTTTTGTTATTTGGAAGTTATGACACATGTTGAATTTCCATACTCAATTCTTCCTGTGTAAGCTTGAGGGTCACTCAGGGTTTTACGACCCTGGCCTGTTATAACTCTGAGGCTTTACAAGGTGACATTTTTACGACAGGCCAGGATCTGCCAGGCCCGTTATCAAACCTAGCTTCCTCTGCCGAGATAAGGTGTGTTTGATGTAGAAAGCTTAGAATTTTAGATACCACCTTTTGAAGTAGGGGTCTGCAAATTCCTTAGGGATGAGGGAGGGGGAAGAGCGAGTTGATTTCTCTGCTAACTTGCTCTAAAACACAAACTGCAATGGCGGCCAAGAACAAAATGGATGCCTAGCTGTGCTATGCTGTGTGTCCATTTTGGGAGATCGTCACACTAACCACTTACTATCCCCACATAACACTCTCCTCTCCTTCCTTAAAAACCCTGCTTTTTACCCAGCATGGGTCTCCCCCAAATCTTTCAAAGCCTGGGCTTCCCTGGATGTCTTGAGATTGCATACATTTGTCACATCCTCCAACATTATACCTTTCCAAGATTTGTGCGAGTCCTTCGAATTACCTACTTCGGAAATATTCCGATACCTCCAAATTCAAAACTTCTTTACACCTTATACAAACATAGGCGTACCTTTTTTTTTTTTTTTTTTTTTTTTTTTTAGATCAATTTACAAATTTTGAAGCCACATGTAAGATGGACCCACATGCCAAAAAACGAATTTCTTCTCTTTACTCCCAGTTGTTAGTTAAACCCAACTCGGACAAACCATCCTATACTCAGAAATGGGAGGAGGACCTTGGGCGAACACTAAACGCTACAGAATGGACTGACATTTGGCTGGCCATCAAAACATCCTCCCCTAACGTTTTAGAGGTTGAAACTATAAAGTCTTGACCCGTTGGTACCTTATACCGTCTAGAGTTGCCAAATACACTCCATCCTACTCAGCTCTATGCTTTCGCGGCTGTTCGGATCTGGGCACACAAATGCACATCTGGTGGGCTTGTCCTATAGCTCAAACCTTCTGGAAGGAAATATTTGTTATTGCCTCCAAAATATTCAAAATATCAATGCAACCTGACCCTGTCATGGCATTACTTAATCTCAAACCTGCTTATTTGATGCATTTACAGTGCAGACTGTTCGTCCAGCTCTTTACAGCCGCTAAGCAAACTCTTGCGAAAGCATGCAAATCTCCAGGGCCGATCCTAGGGTCACAGGCGCCTGGGTGCAGAAATATTTCTGGCGCCCCAACATGGGTGTGGTTATCTTACTAACTCCTCCCCTTTTACAAATGTTTCTATGGCAACAACTTCACCTCTCCATCTGTAAGCCCCACCACTTTGCTTTGACAATAACTTGGTCAACGGCTTTGACAATAGGCTTGTGCAATTCGTTTCGTAACGAATTGAAATTCGTCCGAATTTAGCAACTTTCAGACATTCGGAAGCATTCGAATTTCCGAACAAAGCAATTACGAATAAGACCGAATCCGAAATAAATTATACCGCAAATAGCGAATGCCCGAATGTCTTCGGCATAATTCGTTATGAAAAAGTTACGAATGTACGAATCCATACGAAGCACAATAACACTCACTCTGCTCTGCTCTCTGCTTCTCCCACACCGTGCTGAACTCCCTCTCAAAATGGTGTACAGGGGCGGAGGTTATAGCCGCATGTAAAAAACGAAAGTAAAATACGAGATTTTGAATCCATTCGAAGCACAATAACACTCTGCTCTGCTCTCTGCTTCTCCCTCACCGTGCTGAACCCTCTCAAAATGGTGTACAGGGGCGGAGCCTATAGCCGCATGTAAAAAACGAAAGTAAAATACGAGATTTCGAATCGTTACAAATAACCGCTATGTATTTAGAAAAGTACAAATCCATTCGAAGCACATTAGGCATAATAGGCAGCGTCGTTGTGAGAGAGACACGGAAAATTACGAATCAACGAACCCAAAAAAAGTTACGAAAGTAGGAGTTGTGTCCAGAATCAACGAAAAACAACGTACTCTACCGAAAGTACGAATTATAAAGCAACAAAAAATTCAACGAAAAATGTCGCTTGCAAAAATACGAATGAGTCCGAACACGAAAAATCCCGTCTAGCAAAATTACGAATGATTACGAATCAACAGGACCGGAAAGAAACGAACCGAAACGGAACGAATTTTTCCGTTGTGCACAAGTCTATTTGACAAGTCAAAATAAATGTTTTATTTATTGACAATTCTGTGTCAAGTGCATAAAAAAAATAGATTTAAATAAATCATATATTTTTTTTCATTTATTGATTTATATCCACCCTACTGCAATGCCAAGCAACGGTTTCCAAATCGAGCAAACTCCTTTTTTGTATTAAGCCCTGGCTAGATCATAGTGTATTTGCATCCTGCATACTGCAGCTGTGAGAACAGGTGAGTGAATGGTCTCACAGCCGCTGTGTGCCCCGTTTCAGTATTACCGACGGCCACACTGTCCATATAAATTTACATATACGCGGTACTCAGTGTTGCCAACCCCTACGACTTTTTAAAACCTAGAAAATGCACTGACAAGCTGCAATTTGTACTTGCAACGTGAAATTTGACAGACTATTCAAAACGATTGACATTTAAACAATATGTAAACTGTTTACAGTAAACATTAGCAATACCTATACAAAAATAAATTATCTCCCTGGCTTTACAATTGAAAAGTCAGCTTGATAAAAAATGGAGTGTGACTAAAATGATGAAAAACGTAGGAAAAATGGACGGGGAAGGAAAACACATGCAAAGATTCATATTGCACAATGTGGAAAAGCGTTATTATGGTCAGAACCTGGGCCTAGTCGCTTTATGCACTGCACTCCTATGCCACAGTCCATTTATCAACAAAATTCTCCCAATTACTTTACCACAACTGGCAGCCTCACACATACGCCTAGGGCTAGAGGATCCTTTTTTAAAACATTTTAATTTTCAATAACATTTGCACAAAGAATGATATCACTTTGTCTAAGCCTACCTTACAGAACAACTTCGTTAAAATCAGTAACTGTTGAGAGAATGAACACTTTGGTTAGGACTATGCAACATACAACATGGAGTATGGGAACGAGAGGGGGGAGAGAGAGAGATCTATGTAGTACATGATCTGACACTCCTGGGTCTGGGGAGTGCATGCGCTCCGCCGGTGACCCACTCCTGCTGTGATTACACAGTAGGAGCTGATCTGCGGGTACCGCAGACTTTATGTCCACCAGAAAATGCAGATCATTAGGCAAAGAGCCAGAATGGCGTTCTGTATATGTAAACAAGGCAGATCGCAATTCTGTCTGTTTGCACGAACACAGGATCCATGCCTTTCCCTAGTAAAAGCACTTCCCACACAGTGCTCAAAAAATGGCTAGGCACACAGTTAACCCTTTAATCACCCCTTTTGTTAACCCCTTCCCAGCCAGTGTTATTACAGTGACAGCGCGTATTTTTAGCACTGATCACTGTATTAGTGTCACGCTTTACTGTTATTTTAGCTGTGCTTTTCAGCTGTTAAACGGGGCGCTTTTAACCCCTAGTGGCCGGAAAAAGTTAAAAGTGCCCGCAAAGCACCGCTGCCAAGGCACTTTGGTGGCGCTGCCCATGAATTTCAATGGCAGGGGCGCTTTAGGAGAGGTGTAAACACCGCTTTTCAGTGGGCGCCACCCCCTCTTTCCAGGCACCTCCTCTGTGTAGTATGGATAGATTCATGCATTGCATGAATCTATCCATGGCCGCTGTAGCCAACCACTATTCAGGTGTCCTGCCCCTTTTCGGACGCCGGGCACGCAGTTCACCCAGGTGTGTTAGGAAAGCGAATATTCACATTTGCTTTTCTAACACTGAACCGCCTCTTAGCCAGGTGCGCAGGTCTGTTACCCATCACCTGATTGGCTGAAACGACAGGCGCTACGTTTGGATGCCTATGGGGAGGAGACGCAGGGAAGACACAGGAGCCACTGCGTTTGATGGGCACAGTGGCTGCGTTGATGGGCACGGTGGCTGCGTTGATGGGCACGGTGGCTGCGTTGATGGGCACGGTGGCTGCGTTTGCCGGGCACGGTGGCTGCGTTTGCCGGGCACGGTGACTGCGTTTGCCGGGCACGGTGGCTGCATTTAATGGCACAGCAAATTACTTCCAAGTTACAACAGGGTGAGCCGAGGGTCAGGTGCGGTCCAGTCAGTCACTCAGTCAGTCTCACAGCAAGGCAGGCAGAGTCAGGCTCAGTCAGGCGGCAGATGTATTCAGAAATGCTCCGCTCGCTCCCCTCCCTCTGAGCCACGCTGTCTGAAGATGGCAGAGGTGGGTGGAGCCGAGCGGAGCTAAATTTCCAGCCGCGGCGGCGGCGCGCTGTGAAATCTGGGGCGGCCGCGGCGCGCTGTGAAATCTGGGGCGGCCGCGGCGCACTGTGAATGCTGGGGCGGCCTCGGCCTCAGTCTGACGTCACTGGTTGCTAGGCGTCGGGCGGCGATTCTAGCAACCAGTGCAATCAAGTAGCTTCGGCGGCTCGGCGCCCCTTCTCTGTGGCAGCTAACAGCGCCGGGTGCGGGGCACCCCGTGCACCCTGTCTAGAATCGGCCCTGGAAATCTCCTTCTTTGGTGGTGGCTGAGACAAAACATAGAATGAATAACTTCATGATCCACTCTAAAATGGCAGCCATTGAAGGTAATCAAATCCAAAAAATTTCAAATATGTGGCACCCGTGGGTTCAATCTTTTGCACCGTTATCCCTTGATGAATCGGTCCTTCTGCCATGGTAATTGATTGTAAGTGATGGAATTCCAATATCGTTGACTCTCACAAAGGCGCTCGGATCATCCTAGTGAACTTCTTCTTCTCTTCTCTCCCCCCTTTTTTTCTTACTACTCTTTCTACTTTTTTTCCTTTATCTCCCGTTCCCCCTGTGCTTCTTGAAGCTCAATGTTCCGTAATTATTATGGTAGAAATATTTGGAACTTTACTGACAGATTGAATCCGTTCTAAAATCTCTTCTATTAATATTCCTGCTATCTATCATAAATTATTATATGCTTTATATTCCTACTTATTCATGTAACTCTTGAGTTTCATTCCTTATGTCAACATGTATTCATTAAAATGTATGTTAAACTTATTATTATGAACTTAATAAAATCTTTTGACAAGGAAAACGTGAACATCATCCGAATAGTGGACCCCTTTGATAATCCTTAACCAGTGTTCTCCAGCCTCTCACCTCAAATCATGACCACAAATACTCCTTAGTGGCAATATCCAATCACCTTCTATTCCATTTTGGAGGTTACACAGTGGAACAGGGATACAGCAGTTGTTATAGATGAAGATAATTTCCTGTGTAATCCATGTTTTTTTTTTTTTAAAACCTCTTTCCAGATTCCCCCCCCCGGGTAATAGGCATTATGTGGGAATAAAGGAAACCTCCATTGTGTAGTAGTCAAGTAAAGGATCAATTTATTTAAACATTGTAACTCAGTTCAAAATTATGAAGCACTTTGTCCCATTTAAGTGACCGGCTGGTTTTGTTTGGGTCTGCAGCAATTGCCTCTCTAGAGTGGATCCATCTGCTCCGTTGTCTAGGGGAAAATCTCTTGAAATAAAGGCCAATGTCCACACTTGAGTAAAACCTAATCAGCAAGGCTTTATTCTTTTTTCTTTCTTTATAAAGTCAACTTGAAGAGAGAGTAGGAAGTTGAGAGAAATAGGGGAAGGTTCAGGCATGCAACACTTACAGCTCAGTGTCAATTCTTCTCATCGCCACTCAAGCCTGAGTGGGTACTGCTGACCCGGATGGACTATCCCAGGCTCACCCTATAAGAGTGGTCCTAGCAGCCGGCAAGGAGCACGGATATCAGACGATGAATCCCCTCTAGGTAAGTCCCCAGGCCTCTCCCCGAGATAGCAGTACCGTCGCTAATCTCCGCCGGGACTGATCTTCCCCTGGACTCCTTTCCTAAAGATGGGCCCCCTACAAGCGGGCAGCCTGGGATCCTTCTCTGAAGTGTAGGCCCTCGTCAGCGGAGCTGGGCCTACATTGCAGCAGCGAAACCTCGGGCTGAAGGTGCCCGAGGCCTAAACACACCAGCGCACCTCGTGTCATGCAGGCCACGAGGCACACTCACTGGACCAGAGGTCCCCCCTCTGAACGCCTTGGGGTCCCCCTGGAATCGTCTCATGCCAAATGGCGTTTGCCCCTTTTGTACCCTCTCTTAGCATGCACAGTGGGTAGACCATGCCCACTGCACGGCTGCCGAGAGAGGACACCCAAGGTGCTGTGATACCCCCCCGTAGTTTAACCTATACCAGCGGTGACAGTGCCACCTGCAGGCAAAGGAAAAAACACTACTGCCAGGCAGTATCACACCCAGAGCAGAACAATATTGAACATTAATTGGTCTGAGCCCAACTACTAGCTCAGACTACCCCTAAATTTCCACATAGCGCCCCCAAATCTTGGGGGGGGGGGCGCTACAATTACAACGATCAGCAGCGTGTAAATCAGATACTTCCGATCTCAGCCGTGACGTCACCCAGCTCCTTTGCGTCACTAAATACGTGACTTTTTTCAAGGGCTTGGAGACCACACACAATTGATTAAACTAATTGGTGACCAGCAGACATTTGTAAACTGACGGTAACTGAGGAAACCACACAGGCTAATGCCGCGTACACACGACCGTTTTTCCTGTCATGCTAAAAAACGAAGTTTTTCAAGACGTGATTCCTCTCAAGCCTGCCTTGCATACACACGTTCAGGAAAAAAAACACTTGAGCAAAGCGCGGTGACGTACAACACGTACGATGGCACTATAAAGGGGAAGTTCCATTTGAATGGCACCACCCTTTGGGCTGCTTTTGCTGATCTTGTGTTAGTAAAGTTTGGTGAGAGATGATTCGCGCTTTTCAGCCTCGTGCTTTTCAGTCCGTTACAGCGTGACGAATGTGCTATCTCCATTTCAAACGCTAGTTTTACCAGAACGAGCGCTCCTGTCTCATACTTGTGTAGTGGGGTTCTACGGTTTTGGACTATTGTTATATGTAGATACCTAAAACTCCCTCCAGTGTTCCAGTTATAACTTTATAGACTATTTTTTACTTATGTTCAGTAATGTGTGTGGAACTCATGTTACAGGGAGAAAGGGACTTCGTTGCCATGGATACCTAATAGACTATGGTACCCACAGTGCAGCTGTACTCCCAGAATGCATTACAACCACCGCACAGCCTGCTGGGCTTCGCCCTCAACCAAGCAGGCAGTCTGTGTGAGGCCTGCTGCTGGAGCAACTTGGCCCAAAGCCTGGGCCTGTAGTTTCGGAGGATCACCAAGCCAGAGAGGGACCTCTTTCCGTGTGACCAGTTTGCGCTTCCCAGAGACATCCACCAACCGACATCTACGGCGGCTGTGAGAGGGACCGGAGACTGTACGTTGCTGAGAGGTCACGGATCAAGGTACCGACAGCGGATCGTGTCAGGCGGACTAGGCCTGTTTGGGTGAGCTGGCACCTGCCCAGAATCTACAACTGTTTGTAAGGCCTGTGACTCTTGAAGGCCCACCATCTTCAGAGTAGTGCGCCACACGTACACTAGGACATAGCGCAGCGTGTGGTATCTGCGTAGTTAAAGTTGGCGTTACACTGACAGAGTTTCACTCCCAAAAGCATTGCGGGAGTTTAATTACATCTTTAATCTCCTTTGGACTACAAATATAATGTGCACCAACGTTTGCTAGCGAAGTCTCCCACCATTGAGGAATTCGTACAATAATCTTAGTCAGGCTTGACTAGAATTAACATTGACGGGACACAGGGTGATATTGCCCACTGGGGGGAGCTCGCGAGCATAGGACTGTTTATACCTAGAAAGTAAGCATTAGCATTGTGTAAAACTTTTATCTTATACATTTATTGACTCTTGCAGGGCCCTGCAGAGCCAACTGAAACTACATATATATATTTGTCTTGACCTGTTTCTTATCTCTTATAAAGTAAAATTTGCCTTGTTTAAGTATAAAACCTGTGTGAAGCACTTTTGTTAGCCTGAAGGACCTCAACGAAGAAAGGTAACATGTGTAATTTACTGTGAAGATATATGCAGAATTTTATTTCCCAATAGTCAGTGGGTAGTACAATTCTTTTCATTACCAGTTGTGCCAAGGGAGGGTTCGAGCCAGTTAAGGGGTTGAGAATCAGAGGGCAGACCCAAAAAAATTCAGCAGCTCCTACGGGGGTAGTGCTACATGTGGAGGCTCGTCCGGGATCCTGTTGCGCTGAAATCAACTTTCCCAGGGCAGGACCCTTGTCCTTATGAAGATGGACCCCTTTGTTGTAGTCCAGTGGTGCGAAAGAGAGGGTGTCCGCTCAATAGCAAGTGTAGCCATTGAGCTTCCTGGAGGACATTGGGATAAGAAGAAAGTGGCTGATATCATGAAGGTATTGTCCCCACAAAGGAGAGCATGGTTAGTCGCTCTCAGGCTGGATCAAGAAGCTTATAGCACTCATGCCCTGTTAGAGTGGAAAGAGGGAGTACCGCAGAGCTTCAAAAGGAAGAGATTCCCCTTAGGAGGCAAGTCAAAACTCCAGATAGTGCACCCGAAAGTTCCAGGAGGAGACCAATCCACACCTTCAAAGGAGGAGCAGGACCGGGGACCAATATCCTCCCCTCCATCCTTGACCATGATTGGGCCAGAACTTCTTAGTGCTCTAGGAGACTGTGTCAAAGTGTCACAAAAGCAACACAGTGTGTGTGGAAGCTGGGTACAGGAAGATGAGGATCTTCTCAGGGAAACAGCCTGTGCCAGTCGGTGAGGAAGAGTTTGATGTCTGGATAGAGCAAGCCATGCAAGCTCTAGAAGGATGGGAACTACCAGAGGCCCAAAAGAAACAACGCATAAGTGAGAATCTGTGAGGACCCGCTGCAGAAGCTGTCAAGAATCTGAGGTTCAGTAACGCCACCTGTACAGCCTATGATTACTTGGTTATGCTGCAAAAGGAGTTCGGGCGACTGAAGAAGGCAGCTGAGCTGATATATCAATTTGAACACACCCTCCAACAGCCAGGGGAACGACTTTCCTGAGTACATCCGGAGGTTGAACAAGATGTTATGTCAGATTGTACTTAAAAAAGGAATGGAACCCTCTGCTATAGATCAAGCCAGGATGCAACAAATTCTAAGAGGAGCCCTGCGCTCTGATCCAGTCTGGCTCCATTTGAAGACCTCTGGGGGTGTCATGTCACTGAGCTACCCTGACCTAATCCGGGTAGTAAGAGATGAGGAAGCACTGCTGAATGATCAACAGTCAACTGCTCCACTGAACTCTGACCCCTTTGCTGGAGTTAGGTCGGCAATGACTCGACAACAGGACTCTGAGGTAGCTACTCTAAAGTCCCAAATGGCACAAGTTATGGAGATGTTAACTTCGCTTATGGCCAAGGTCTCAGAGACCGGGAAAGGAGAAGACACTGCAACCAAGGTGACTCAAAGTGTATCTACTTCCTCACCTAGGAGCACAAGAGATGAAGATGTCTGCTTCAATTGTGGAGGAACTGGGCACTTTCGACAGATGTGTCTCAGCCCAAGGAAAGCTGCCACACCATCCCGCAAGCCGACAGAAAACTTCAGAGGGCCCCGGTGAAGGAGTCAACCGGGTGCCCATCAGTGACAGCCAACTCCAAAAGCAACAAAAAGAAGAGACAGCAACGGGGGCCTAAACCTTTACTAAACACCCCTGCTGCCGCCTCTGGGCAGCTTAGTACTTCCCGCTCCAAATTTCAAAATACTCCAAGGCGGGAGATCAATGCACACCAGGCTCCACTAGGGTCGGAACCCCGGAAAAGCCAGAGAAAGAAAAGTAAAGATACAAGTTACAGAACCTGCCAAGAAGATCTCTCCACGGAAGCTTCCAGACAAACTGATAGGGCCCTCTCCAATGATCTCAATGCAGGCAGAAGGAATCTACACAAAGGCCCTTCTCGATACAGGAGCCCAGTTGACTCTCCTATATCGTGATTTCTATAATAAGCACCTTCTGCATCTACCATTACAGAAGCTGGAGGACCTGGAGATATGGGGCATTGGAACGCAGAGCTTCCCCTATGATGGATACATCCCGATCAGACTCACCTTTGATCCCTCAGTGGCGGGAGGAACCAGAGACGTTTGACACTCCGGGTGTGTTCTGTCCTCGGCCACCTGGGGCCAATAAGAGCTCCTTGATTATAGGGACCAACACTGACTTGGTAAGGAGACTGTTGACCCCTCTAATTGAAGAACAGGATACCTTGACAACAAGGGTCCACCCCTTGTTGCAGCAAGTTTACCAGCGCTTAGTAATGGAGAAGAAGGCCCCAGGAGAGGGGGTTGGGAAAGTATGGAAGCTGGATAAAACAGAAGGTACTGCAGCCAGGAGAGGTGACCTGTTTGAGGGCATCTGTAAAACTCACCTGGAAGCAACCAGGCCCTTTCGTCATCCTTGAACCTGGTCCTCGAGAGAAGGAAAGGGGAATAGAGGTAATTCCCGAGGTGATCCCACTGAAGGCCCTAGAGAGAAGTCATGGGAGGGTTTCAGTGAGTGTCAGAACTCTTCCGCCACCCCAGTGAGGGTATCAGCCAGAATGCTGTTGGGTCAAGTGAACCAAGCCACCCCAGTGGGCCCATCTGACTTTAAGAAGCCACAGGGAGAAGAAGACATAGCAGGGAGGCTCTGTTCTGAGGATGAAAACCTCCCACCAGCTTGGAAGGAGAGGGCCAGGGCCCAACTTGTTCAATGGCAGAAGATCTTCTCAAGGGATGAATTTGATGTGGGGTGTGCGAAGAGTGCCACCCACAAGATTCACTTGCAAGAGGATAAGCTGTTCAGGGAGAGAAAGTCCGACAAGTTCCCCTAGGAGATCTGGAAGATCTGCGTGGGCAACTGTCTGAATTAAAGAGGACAGGCATAATCCAGGAGTCTCGAAGCCCCTATGCCTCTCCGATAGTGGTGGTCCAAAAGAAGAATGGCTCTCTGAGGCTGTGTATAGACTACCGGACACTGAACGGAAGGACTATACCGGATCAGTACACCACCCCCCGGATAGAGGATGCACTACAAAGTCTGTCTAGAGCCAAATGGTTCAGTGTGATGGATCTGAAGAGTGGCTACTACCAGATCCCCATGCACCCTGAAGATCAGGAGAAGACAGCCTTCATCCCCCCTGTGGGGTTCTTAGAGTTCAACCGAATGCCTCAAGGATTGTCCGGAGCCCCTCCCACTCTCCAAAGGCTGGAGAGAACAGTGTGAGACATGAATTTGATAGAGGTACTGGTGTACTTGGACGTCGTCATCGTGTTAGGGAAAACCCTAGAGGAACATGAAGAGAGGCTGGAGAAAGTTCTGAAGAGTATCCATGAAGAAGGCCTGAAGCTTTCTCCAGAGAAGTGCCAATTTTACTAGTCCTCAGTTCATTACTTGGGCCACATTGTATCTGCAGAGGGAGTAGCCACAGACCTGGAGAAGCTGGATGCTGTCACCTCCTGCCCGAGGCCTACAAATGTGACTGAGCTCCGGTCATTCCTGGGATTCTGCTCTTATTACAGGAGGTTCGTAGAGGGGATTACCAAGATAGCCAGGCCCCTCAATGAATTACTAAGGAATGAAGGGGAGGATGATGGAGAAAATTCAGACCAGCCAGTGAAGTCTACCATGGAGCCCAGGAAATTTAAAGAGTCCATCCAGGACCAGTGGACCCCCAAGTGCGAAGAGGTCTTCGATAAGCTAAAAGAGTCTGACCACCGCCCCTGTATTAGCTGTCTGAGCTTCTGGGGACCACTGGAAACGGGCATTCTGACGGGTCAACTGAGTGATGGGTGCTATAATGGTGGAGAAACCCTTCACAAACTTCCTGTAAAAATTGAAGGGCTGAACACCCTTCTTGTCCGAGGGAACTGGCCAGTCGAGTATTGCTTCCACTTTCTTTGGGTCCATTGAAATTCCTTCTGTGGAGATGAGGTGATGAGGCCTAGAAACTGAATAGATGTTTTCTTGAAATCACATTTGTCTGCCTTGACATATAGTCCATGTTTTCTCAGGGTTAGGAGCACCTTTTTTACGTGGGTTCGGTGGAGTTCCACCGGTGGAGTTCCAAAGAGGTAGAAAAGATGAGAATATCATCGAGGTATACGATTTACAAAGTAGTCGAGGAATTCCCGGAAGATATCGTTCACTAGATGCTGGACGTTGCTGGAGCATTGCATAATCCGAACGGCATCACAAGGTATTCAAAGTGGCCGAACCTCGTCCGGAATGCTGTCTTCCACTCGTCTCCATGGCGGATGCGGACAAGATTGTAGGCGCCTCTCAGATCTAGTTTAGTGAAAATCTGGGCGGTTCGGAATCTTTGAAAGAGTTCAGGGACCAGAGGGAGCGGGTATCGATTCTTTACGGTAATTTTGTTGATGTCTCTGTAGTCTACACATGGCCGTAAAGTGCCATCCTTCTCCACAAAGTATATACCCGCCCCAGCAGGAGAAGAAGAGGGTCGGATAAACCTCTTTTCCAGGCTCTCATCAATATATAAACGTAGAGCTTCCTGCTCGTTTTCGGATAGTGGAAATATTCGTCTGAACGGAATCTCAGCCCCCGGAAGCAGTTCTATCGGACAATCATAAGGCCGGTGAGGTGGAAGGACATCAGCCTTTTTCTTATCAAACGTCTGTGAACTCATGATAAGCTGGGGGGACATGCTGGAGGTTGTCGAGAGCAGGTTGCACGGTCAGGCAGCTAGCCGGCTCACTGGAGTTGGGAGCAAAGCAATGTTATAGGCAATACTCCGAAGAAAGAGATTTCCTTCTTGACCCAGTTGATTCGCGGGTTGTGTGCCAGTAGCCACGGCATTCCCAAGATGATGGGGAACATGAGAGAGCTTAAAATGTAAAAACGGACAAATTCTTGGTGGCCGATATCAGTAGTAATAAAGATGGGCATGGTTTCTCGAGTGACAAGTCCAGAACTGGGCAAAGAACCATCGGCTAGCAGAACTTGTTTCTTCTCATAAAGGGGCACACCAAGTTTCTTAGCCAGAGATAAGTCCAAAAATCAGCTGCAAGCCCCGGAGTCGATAATTGCTTGTAATCGGACCTCCTTTCCTGCCACTTGTAAGGAGATGGGGAGAGCAAGGTAGGAAATGGAGGATCCGGAAACTTGGAAATATGTGGACCTCGGTGGGTAGACCTTACTGGGTCTTATGGGGCAACTGCGTAAGAAGTGTCCAGCCCCTCCGCAGTATAGGCAAAGAGAGGCCTGCCGCCGTCTCTCTTCAAAGGTAAGAGGAGAATGGACCAAGCCAACTTGCTTTGGTCCTTTCTTCAGATTTGTAGAGCAGGTAGGTGTAGGTGAAGACTTAGGTGGTCTCTGAGTAGGCTGGAAGTTTTGAGCATATTCCGCCTGCCGTTCCCGCAGGCGCCTGTCAATCTGAATGGCTAAGAAAATACGTTTGTCAAGAGTATCGGGAACAGCAACTCTGGCCAGCTCTTTTTTTTTTTTTTTTTTTTTATTGGAAAAAACCAACTTTATTGAAAAGTATGCATGGTACATTAATCAACATAAGCCAGTATGGCCAATATAATAGTACATACATGAACACAGTGAAGCATCTGTGTGACATAAAGATAATAACAGCAGTGAAAGTAGAGCCGGTACACAACAAAAATAAAGAATCGACATATCAAGTACACGTTTCACCATCCGCCATCCATCTGTCCCAGACCTTCTCATACTTTAGCGGACACCCTCTATGTACATAAATCAGTTTTTTATATGGGAGAGCATCGTTACCCGCCTTTTTCCAGCACTGAATTGTAGGGGGCAGGGCCTGCATCCAATTACGGGCCACTACTTTTCTTGCCAAGAATAGCGTCTCATGTAAAAAGGTACGGAGGGGTTTGTCGGCATCCAAGTCTGGCAACAGGCCAAGTAGGCACATCTTTGGGTCAAGGGTAGCAGGGGAGCCCATCTGATCGTGTAGGAAGCGTATCACCTGTGTCCAGTATGCCTGAATGGTAGGGCAGAACCATATGAGGTGGTAGAAGGAGCCTGGGGTATGGTCACAGAGGCGGCATCCTGGATTGTACGTGGGCCTGAAACGTGCTACTCTCTGAGGGGTCAGATATGTTCTATGTATGATGTACAGCTGTGTGAGGCAGTCCGACAGCTTGGGGGAAACCTTTTTCACGTCCTCCAAAATCTCGCCCCAGTCCTCATCCTCTATAAGTCCAACATCCGCCTCCCATCTAGTCTTAGCAGTATAGGCCAATGCTGTGGTGCTAGGGAGACGAATGGCGGAGTACAAAGTGGAGATGAGCTTAGCAGGCACATTACCCGTGACTGTGTCCACTATGGAGGGAACTGCCAGGGACGGGTAAGAGCCAGAAAACTGGGCCTGTATAGCGTGACGGAGTTGCAAATACCTGAAAAAAAGGCAATTGGGGAGGGAAAATTCGTCCTTCAGCATTTGGAATGGTTTAAGGCCTGAAGCGGTCATGATCTGGTGTATGCATAAGATCCCATGGCGTATCCACACCGCGGGGTCCGGAATGGACAATAATTCTGGCAAGCATGTATTGTACCAGAGAGGGGTATGAGAGTGTACTTTTGGGGTCCCAGTTCTTTGCAGTGCCGTCCGCCATACCCTCCGGTGGTGAGTCAACATGTCTGCTGTGCGTTGGGGGGGGCGTCTAGTCAATGGGGCTCTTAGGACCGATTGAAGTGGGGTATGGGCCGAGTCATCTGGGTGCTCAGAGTAGTGTCTGGTATCTCGTTAGTTCATGTTTGTCAAAATAATAGAAGTGGGACAGTTGGGAGGCAAAATAATAATCCTGAAAGTCAGGGAGAGCAGCTCCTCCCAACGTCACAGGGTTCTTCAGAATTCTCCAAGATAACTTGTGTCTGCCATGACCCCAAATAAATGAATTCAGGATGGATTCAATTGTCCTGAAAAAATTTTGTGGTATATAGAGGGGAGCATGCCAGACCAAATAGAGTATCTTGGGAAGGAGTATCATCTTAACTAAGCTGACACGACCCATAACACCCAGGGGTAGTCTGGCCCAAGTCTGCGTCTTGTTCTTGATCAGGGCAAACAGGGGTTTAATGTTCAGTAGTTTATAATCTGAGAGCGATCTGGTGACCTGTACGCCAAGGTATTTAATCTGGGAGACCCTTGGAAGAGCCAGAGGAGGGGACGCGAACGAGGGGGGGAAATGGTCAATCGGAAGGATCTGGGACTTAGACCAATTAATACTCAGACCCGAATGGCCACCCATACGTTCTATGGACTGGAGGGCTGCTATAAGAGAAGGACCGGAGTCCGCCAGATACAAAAGTGTGTCGTCGGCATACATCCCAATCTTTTCTTCCAGGTTCCCCATCCTGAGGCCTCGGATGCAAGTGTCCGCACGGACCATAATGGCCAACGGCTCCACAGCCAATGCGTAAAGCATGGGGGAAAGGGGGCAGCCCTGCCGGGTCCCCCTCTCCAGCGGAAACTGGTCAGAAAGCCAACCATTCACAAATACTCTGGCCCTTGGGGACTGATAGAGGAGTTGGACCCAGCGAATAAAGCTGGGGCCAAATCCAAATCTTGAGAGGCACTCCCACAGGTAGTTCCACTCCACGGAGTCGAAGGCCTTGGCGGCATCCAGAGCCACCACGACCCTCGAGCCAATTTCATCATGGGACCCCTGAATATTCATAAACAGGCAGCGAATATTCATGGCCGTGTTCTTCCCTGGCATAAAGCCAGTTTGGTCAGGGTGTATCAATGACAGAATAACCTGGTTAAGGCGGGAGGCTAGAATCTTAGCTAATATTTTAATGTCTACCTGTAACAAAGAAATGGGCCTATACGACTCCGGGTATTTAGGGTCCTTTCCGGGTTTGGGAATTACGACTATTTGGGCTTCTCTCATAGATGGGGGTAGAACTCCTGAGTCAAATATGGATTTATACAGGTCCCTAAATTCAGAGATTAGGATTTCAGAGTAGGTGGCATAGAATTCAAGAGGTAGACCATCCAATCCTGGGGCCTTGGATGAGGCCAGACAGGAAATGGCCTCGGAAATGTCCTCCTCAGTGATAGGGGCTTCCAGAATTTCAAGCTGGTCGTCTGTCAGTCTAGGGAATTGAACTCCCGCCAGGTAGTCCCTGGTGTCTTGGGGAGTGTGGGTGACCCTGGAAGTGTAGAGTGCACGGTAGAATCTCCCAAATTCCTCCGCCACCAGTTGCGGATCGGTGATGTCATTCCCCTGTGGGTCGGTCAAGGACACCACCACAGGGGGACGCATATCCAAGTGGGCGAGATATGTGAGCAGTTTGCCCGATCTCTCTCCATACTCAAACACCCTCTGTCTACAGAAGAAGATGCATTGTTTAGCCTTCTCTATGTGCAATTGGGAGACCTGGCGCGCCTGAATCTTTAGATTGTTGGCCGTGCTGGGCAAGGGGCCCCGGTGGAACGCCTCCTCCAGCACCTGCAGGTGCTCTGCAGCCTGCTGGACAATAAGTGTTGACGACCGTTTAAGCCTGTTAATACGTGTGGAAAGTAGGGAACGAGCGTGAAGTTTAAACATTTCCCACACCACATCATGCGTGGCAGTGTCCCTGTTGGCCGTAAAATAGTATTGCAATTCTGTGGGGATGTCATCCTGGTCCCGCAGGGCAGTCAGCCAGAACGTGTTTAACCGCCAAGAAGGAGCAGGGGAAGCCTTCAGGAGCTGGATCGTGACCCAGTAGGGGGCGTGATCCGAGAGTACTCTCGGAGCAAAGCCCACATCTCCTAGCTTAGGCAGCAGGGACATTGAGATAAAAACAAAATCAATTTGTGACATTGTGTTATGACTGGCTGAAAAGCATGAGAAGACTTTAGTGTGCGGGTGTTTGTGGCGCCAAGTGTCGACAAGAGCAAAGTCGGTCATTATGCGGTGCAGTCTGGTATGGGTCGGTGGGTTAAGGGGGGGATCCAGTGTGCCCAGACGGTCCAGAGCGGGGATCAGGGTCATATTGAAGTCCCCCATCCACACTGCCGGTACAGAGGGGTATTGGGTCATAAAGGCAAGGCCTTCCTGAATTACAGCTGAGTTGTACGGGGGGGGGGAATATAGCAGGCAAGTAACAGGATAGGAGACCCATTAATGGTGGCGTGCATAAACACATATCTGCCCTGCTGATCCGTGCGGAGCAGTATTAGCTCAAAAGGTACCCGTTTGGCAACCAGGACCGATACACCTCTGGAATATGAAGTGAGTGGCGTGGTAAGCCCACCCCACCCAAGGTTTTTTAAGGGAGGATTGCAAGTGGCCCGTGACATGGGTCTCGACCAATGTGATAATGTCAGCTCTCTGAGATTTGAGAAATGTCAGGACCACTGTGCGTTTGATCTTATTGCGCAAGCCTCTAACATTCCACGTGAGGAACTTCAGGGAACTCATGGTGGGTATATGGTGTGTATAATAGACCGCAGCCAGACCAGAATCAGCAGAGCAGATAAGGACACATCAGATAGTACAGAACATATCGGCAACCAATATTGATAGTGCATGTATGACAATGACATAGTACCTTTAGCAGAAATAAACAATTGTGAACATGGTGGCAAATAAAAAACAGCCAAAACATTTCCCTTCCCTCCCAGTCCAGTGCCACCCCAACTCGGCATGAACATAGTATCCCAAAACCAGGTATCAACCGGGGACATCCAACGTGAAAAAAGCATTGGAGGCGAGGGACTTAATTTCAAAGGGACATAGATACCTGTGATGAAAAGAAAACAAAAAAGAAGGAAAAAACAGTCAGGTAAACGGGGGGAGTGAAAAAAGTCTATAGAGAACCTAGGGGGGCGACTTCTTCTCTGAGAAGTGCATGGGGTGTAGGGGCCACAAAAGCACAACACCATTGCAGCCGTGCAGGAGGGAGCCCCGCCTGCCATCAGGGTGGTACGTAAAGTAGGATAGGAAGTTCCAGCAACGTTCGGTAAGCTGCCCTCTACAAGTATCTCCCATGTGTGGGGAGAACGGGGAATTAGCAGTAAAGTCACCCGAAGGTGGCGAGCATGCTGTGAGATCCGAGGAGGGGCGGAAAAGGTTTTCAGGTCTGTCCCCCCCCCGTCCCGGCGGAGGGCACCCACTAGCAACAGAGGAACCGTGAGGTGAAGCACCAGGGCACGAACAGGGAGTGCCACCGGCACAGGGGACAGCAGGGGAGAGAAAAGAAAAGTACTCACAGCTCCCAGACAGCGCGGTATGCTCAATCTCGCCGACCTCTCCGGTCAATCCAAGTGGTTGCCGACTCTGGGTCCTCGAAAAAGTGGGTCCGACCGTCGCATTCCACACGAAGCTTTGCAGGGTACAGCATGGCGTATTTGAGGTGTAGAGTGCGGAGGCGCTTCTTAACATCCTGGAACCTGGACCGCTGCCGTTGCACCTCATTGGAGAAGTCCGGGAAGACGGCAACATGTGCGTTGGTATGGGGGATATTCCCCTTCTCTCTGGTTAGGCGGAGGATCTTGTCGCGATCCCTGAAATTAAGGAACTTCGCTATCAGGGTACGCGGTGGAGCTCCTTGGGGAGGAGGACGGCCAGGGATTCGATGAGCTCTCTCCACTGCAAACATTACCGAAAATGCGTCTCTGCCGAAGGTTGACGTTAGGAGGTTTTCAAGGAAGCTCTCCGGGTCGGTGCCCTCAGCAGACTCAGGAAGACCGATGAAGCGGAGGTTACATCTCCGAAGGCGATTTTCCATGTCATCCTGTTTTGCGCTAATCTGTTGTAACTGGCGGCGCACCTCATCAGTGGTATGTTGTAAAGGGTGCAAGATATCCTCCGCTCTGCTAATACGGGTCTCCGTCTCCGTCACGCGGTCCCTGAGGGTAGAAAGATCCTGCCGGATAAGGGACACATCAATTTTTACCTCCTCAATCTTGGTAGTAAGCGTGCTCTGGCACAGGGCGATGGCATCCAGTAATTTGTTAGTAGCCACCACAGAGTGATCCGCATCCAGGGAAGCAGCAGCGCCGTCTCTGACCTGCTGGTCTTCTTCTTCAAGCCGGCGGTATTTGGCCAGTTTATCGGCGGCTTCAGAATTCTTTTTAGACGGAGACATGCTGTAGGGCGGCAGGGAAGATCCCTGGGTGCACCAATATGGCCGCTGTTAAGGAGGCCGGGTCCTCCACAACCCCCCCTCACCGCTGCCCAGGGGCGGCCCAACGCAAGCAGCAGGTCACCCTCAAGCAGCTGTATTGGCAACAGGCTGCATGCAGGGGAATCTAAGCTCAGGGGAGTCAGGGAGGCCTGTAATACTTGCCAAGGATGTCTCCGGGTGGAGCAAGATGGCCGCCGCTCCGGGAGTCAGGCCGAGACCGCGGTCCGCTCTCACAGCAGGTGCAGAGTGCAGAGGCACCCCAGCAGCTGCAGCAGGTAATCCGGGGACCGATGTAGGAGAGGATGGAGCCCAGTGCGCACAGGGAGGCAAGGAGAAGTGTCCAGGGCCGCCGTCGGGAGGGCCAAGATGGCCGCCGAACCAGGAACTAGGTCGAAGCCGCGGCCTTTCCTAAATCAGAAGACCGGGAAGCGCCGCGATGGCAGCGGCGGCAAACTAGCGGGCTGACAGGCTTCAGGAACCACAGGGAGAGCAGGACAAGTCCTCGGATGTAGAGGATGGCAGGAGCCGAGCAGGATGCAGACAGGATGGTAGGTTAGGAGTATGGGCAGACGGAGCTCACATCACATGCGACCTATCCCATTGCTATCCAGGCCACGCCCCTGGCCAGCTCATCTTTAAGAGTCTCAGACAGTCCTTGGCAGTACTGAAACCTGAGTGCTGCCTCATTCCAGCTTGTATCGGTGGACCATCTGCGGAATTCTATTGTATAATCTTCCAGCGGGCGGTCTCCTTGCTGTAAGGCAGATTCAGCGGAGGCCACACGCTGGGGGGGTCATCATACAATAGAGTCATAGCTTCAAAGAAAGTGTCCACGGTATCCAAAGCCGGGCTCTTTTGTTCCAGCAGGTTATGGGTCCAAGCTTGGGGTTCCTCGGATAGTAGGGAAATTATGAATCCTACTTTTACGAACTCGAAAGAAAAAGTTCTAGGCTGGAGGGCCAAGTACAGTAGGCATACATTCTTAAAAGCCCTAAACTTCTTTCAATCTCCGAGGAATCGTTCGGGTGTTGGTACCTGTGGTTCGGGAGAAGACACCATCACTGTATGGGTTGGAGAAGTAGCTTCTTGAAGCAGGAGAGCTGGTGCTGTGTCAGTGGAAGGCTGACTGGACTCCACTGAGGCTGGAACAACAGGGGAGTGCTGCAAATGAACTTCCAGATGAAGATAGCCCTCTTGGAGTCTCTGAATGGCTTGTGTAAGGGTGGTGACTTGTTGGCACATCATCTCGAGCAGGGAAGCACCTCTGTCGACCTCGGACATGGCTTGATAGTACTGTCATGTACCTGGTTGGAGGCCGAAATGCTGAGAGGGCTCCCCTTGCGGCTGAGTGCAGTACACCTCTGAGGTTGGGTACAGAGGGTGTAGTGCCCAGAGAAGCACAGGTTGCCAGATGGGTCCCGGAGAGCAGAGCTGGTGGGATCCTGAAGAACACTGGAGGATGCAGGACACCGCTCAAGAAGTAGTAGTGGCAGCCAGGCTGAGGGTCAAACGCCGTAGATCCGGCAGGAGGAAGAGGCCGGTTGCAGGAACTGAGTCAAGCCAAAGGTCTGGTAACAGGAAACAGACAGGAACAGATAACTGTGGCAAAGTCCGTGGAACAAGCTGGGATCAGGTGGAGGAGAAGGCAACAGGTCGGTAAAGCAAGCCAGGGGGTCAAACCAGGAGAGCAGATCAGACAGGTCAGGAACGGGAGATCCAAACAGCAGTTAAACAGAGTCTCAGGAACACAGGAAGGCTGATGACTATCAAGCAATGAGATGGGCTCAGTGGCAGTCTTATATAGGCCAGCAAGTGGCTGCATCTGTTGCGTGAGCCGATTGACGCTCCTGCGCATGCGCGTGCGCCTGTTGATTCCATTGCGCATGTGCGCGCGCCTATTCGCGCCGCTTGCGTCAGTGCGCACAGGGATGTGCTGGAAGCGGCCATTACTAGTACTGGCACTATTGCCAGTTCTCCTACGGCCGTTTCCCTGACAATGTGGCTGCCATAGTACATGCTTACAACAGCACTACCAGCGATGCTACTGGATACTCCCCATATTGGCTGATGTTTGGAAGGGAAGCTTGGTTACCAGTGGACTTAGCCTTTGGCACCTCCCTGGATAATACCTCGGCAACCTCCCACAAGGGATATGTGGATCGCTTAAGGAAGAGTCTGAAGATGGCTTATGAACAGGCCCAAGCCTCATCTGACCAAAGGGGATTGAGGAATAAAAGGAACTTAGATCTCAAGGTTAGGATACAAGACTTACAGCCAGGGGATAGGGTACTACTAAGGAACTTGGGTATTCCCGGGAAGCACAAGTTAGCTGACCAGTGGAAATCCCAACCGTATGTCATCTGCAAACAGTTACCAGGTCTCCCGGTATATCAGATAAAGCCAGAGGGGAGTGTGGGCCAGCTGAAGACTTGGCATAGAAACCACTTGTTGCCCCTTTCTGAAGTAGTTCGCCTACCCCCCGCATCAGATCCGCAAGAATCCTCTTCAACCTCCCGAGCATCCATGCCAGTTTCCAGGTCTCAGTCGACTCTTACAGATGTAGAGGACAAAGACTCTGAAAGGGAAGACTGAGGATGAGGAAATGGAATCTGACTGGTTGTGGCCCTCTCAAGTGCCAGAACCCATGACCACTTCGCTGTCACTTCCTGAGGTAGCAGATAGTGGGATTCTTTGCCCAGAGGCTCCTGAATTTGTGCCCTCTAACATACTCACCGAGGAAATAGAGGATAACCTGGACTCTTTGCCAACAGGAGACCCTGAAGAGACTCCATCCCTTTCTGAAGGAGAGTCAGATTCTCCTAAAATTACAGAGCACAGCATGGATCAGAGGAGAAAACCCCTGAGGAGTCCACAGAGACAGCAGGTTCTAGTGCTCCTGAGACTGTGACACCCAAAGAACAGAGAAAAATAAGTCATTTACCCCCCTAAAAGACTGACATATGATCAAATGGGTGCATGCTCTGAAGAAGCAGTTCTTACTTCCAGGAGAACAGTTGAGACGCCTGGTCCTTCCACTGTAAATTTGGTGGAAGGCAACCCTAGCTCACCCCCTGGCACAGCTGGAGAGGCTGTACCAACTGAGGTGGCCTGTAGACAGGACACCCTCTCCTCCAAAGTTTGGTAGGAGGTTCCTCTGTCAGTATTGTGTAGTCGCCTAGAGGCAAAAATGCAGAACAGAGCAAGAATCCTAGATATCTTAAAGATTTTAAGTGGGGGGAGTGTGTAGCGGGGTTCTACTGTTTTGGACTATTGTTATATGTAGATACCTAAAACTCCCGGTGTTCCAGTTATAACTTTATAGACTATTGTTTACTTATGTTCAGTAATGCGTGTGGAACTTATGGTACAGGGAGAAAGGGACTCCGTTGCCATGGATACTGTGACAGCAGGAAGGTAAAGTCACCTGGTTGCATCCAGGGGGGTAGATATATTTCGCCCAGATTCAGGCTTTACGCCGACTTATACAACTAGGTGGAGAGTTGTATAAGGCTAGTGGGCTCATGGATGACTCATACCTCTAGGGAGAGGGCTGGGCGTCGTGCAGACAGGGAGTTGATGAGACCAGCTGAAGCTTGTCAGCTCATTTAGGCCTCTATAAGAACTCCCAGCTTCATTAGATGTTAGCTCATGCCTGGACCCAGACCTGTGTGGACTGTCTAGGGAGAGTGAACCCCTGTGCGGTGAGACAAAGCCTGTGTGGCTATTTGCTTGGACATTTAAAACCAGGGACTTAGGGACTAGGACAGCACTAGGCTGATCCCAGTTGTTAGTTAGGAAACCTGTATGTTTAGTCAGAGGTCAACTTGACCAGGATTTATTTTGGTTATGTTTCTTTTGCTTTGCTGTGTTTTGTCACTGTAAATAGAAAATAAACCGCACCTTTTTGATTTTGAAAACCACAACCTCCGTTTGCTGGGCCTGTTTTGTGTGGGGAGCCCATCCCGGGGGTCACACACACCCGCTGCCGAGCTAACCCCCTCACAATACCTAATAGACTATGGTACCCACAGTGCAGCTGTGCTCCCAGAATGCATTACAACCACCGCACAGCCTGCTGGGGGAGGTTACTTAAAGGAGGGGCGGAGCAGCGCTAGGTCTCTCTGGACTTCGCCCTCAACCAAGCAGGAAGTCTGTGTGAGGCCTGCTGCCGGAGCGACTAGGCCCAAAGGCTGGGCCTGTAGTTTCGCGGAGGATCACCAAGCCAGAGAGGGACCTCTTTCCGTGTGACCAGTTTGCGCTTCCCAGAGACCAGAGTCATCCACCAACTGACATCTACGGCGGCTGTGAGAGGGACCGGAGACTGTACGTTGCTGAGAGGTCACGGATCAAGGTACCGACAGCGGATCGTGTCAGGCGGACTAGGCCTGTTTGGGTGAGCGGGCACCTGCCCAGAATCTACAACTGTTTGTTAGGCCTGTGACTCTTGAAGGCCCACGATCTTCAGAGTAGTGTGCCACACGTACACTAGGACATAGCGCAGCGTGTGGTAGCTGCGTAGTTAAAGTTGGTGTTACACTGACTGAGAGTTTCACTCCCAACAGCATTGCGGGAGTTTAATTACATCTTTAATCTCCTTTGGATTACAAATATAATGTGCATCAACGTTTGCTAGCGAAGACTCCCACCATTGAGGAATTCGTACAATAATCTTAGTCAGGCTTGACTAGAATTAACATTGATGGGACACAGGGTGATATTGCCCACTGGGGGGAGCTCGCGAGCATAGGACTGTTTATACCTAGAAAGTAAGCATTAGCATTGTGTAAAACTTTTATCTTATACATTTATTGACTCTTGCAGGGCCCTGCAGAGCCAACTGAAACTACATATATATATTTGTCTTAACCTGTTTCTTATCTCTTATAAAGTAAAATTTGCCTTGTTTAAGTATAAAACCTGTGTGAAGCACTTTTGTTAGCCTGAAGGACCTCAACGGAGAAAGTTAACATATGTGTAATTTACTGTGAAGATATATGCAGAATTGTATTTCCCAATAGCCAGTGGGTATTACAATTCTTTTCATTACCAGGGAGGGTTCGAGCCAGTTAAGGGGTTGAGAATCAGAGGGCAGACCCAAACAAATTCAGCAGCTCCTACGGGGGTAGTGCTACACTTGATTCTTTTTTCCCTTGGAAAAGCATACACACGAGCGAATTTTGCGACGAGAAAAGACGGGAAAAAGGACGAGAAAAAATAGAGCAGGTTCTAATTTTTTTGCGGGCAGTTTTCTCGTCAACTGCTATGGAGCATACACACGACCGGTTTTCACGACCAATCTAAAAAATGGCAGTTTTCTCGTCATGAAAAATGGTCGTGTGTACGCGGCATTAATCTAATACTCCATGAGTAAACAGAGCAGGATTCAATTAGAACAATAGGGATGGTTAAAAATCTATATTAATAATAACCTAAAAAATAAATATAGAAAATGAAATTTTTCTTTTATTTCATTTTTAATTTTCTAGGTTATTATTAATATGGATTTTTAACCGTCCCTGTTGATCTGATTGAATTCTGCTCTGTTTACTCATGAAGAATTAGATTGAAAGTCTCCATTAAGCCTGTGTGGTTTCCTTGGTTACCGTTAGTTTACAAATGTCTCCTGGTCACCAATTAGCATAACAACATGAAGTGTTTAATCAATTGTGTGTGGTCTCCATGATTACCACTGTCCTATATAGTCCGGCCTTTGTCACCCAGTCTCCAAACCCCTGAAAAAGTCCCGTGTTTAGTGACGCAACACGGCGGGAGAAACCAGGTGACGTCACTTCCGGTCACGGCCGAGACCGGAAGTATCTGATTTACACACTACTGATCATTGTAATTTTAAACTGTGAGTTGCTATGTTTAAATAAATTGATCCTTTACTTGACTACTACACAATGGAGGTTACCTTTATTCCCACATAATGCCTATTTCCTGAAGGGGACCTGGAAAGAGGTTTTGAAAAAAACGTGGATTACACAGGAAATTATCATCTTTTATAACTGCTGTCTCCCTGTTCCACTGTGTAACCTCCAAAACGGAGAATAAGGTGATTGGATATTGCCATTAAGGAGTATTTGGATGTGAGACTAGACCTATTGTGGCCTCTTGATTTGAGGTGAGAGGCTGGAGCACACTGGTTAAGGATTATCAAAGGGGTCCAGTATTCGGATTATGCTCACGTTTTAAATCTTTTTATACATGGACACTTTTTTCTTCACCCTCTTCTTTTCCTTTTTGCACATTTTTGAGAGACAATTTTTTTGTTCATTTTTCATTATACTGTGTATTCTCGCACTGAATTAATTGAATACTGTTTTTTTTAATTCACTTGCATTTGCACTTTATTCATCATTTTTTTTTCACAATAAGGTTTTTATTGAAAAATGTAGTTCAGTTTTACAATATGCAAGGTGTAACGTACAGGCATTTATAATATGTAATTACATTCACAACTGTGTTGCCTGGTAAAAAGGATCAATAGAATGATTTATAACAATTTGGCTAATCACATACAGGTCATAGATCAGTCGTATAGTATTCACTATGTGACTACAGAGGGGTAAAGGGGGTAGGAGAGGAGGGGGTGTTAGAGGAGGGGGCAAGGGGGGGGAATTGGTATTGGGGGGGAGGGAGGATAGGGGGTAACAGGACATCCGTAAATACATTTCACAAATATGTTTATATGCATAGCATATCATGAGTATTAGCATAAAGTTGACAGGTAGTGTTAAAGAGAGGATATATCTAGACTGATTTATTTTTTAGTAGTAAGGGCTCGGTAGTCTTCGGAGAGGGTGAACAGTAGCCAGGGTTGCCACACCCCATTGAAGTCTGTACTGTTTTCTTTTTTCATCGCAATGATTTCCTCCATTTTGAATATATATTGGACCCTGTCTAGCCATTCCCTGATGGTTGGTGTCAGGGTTGTTTTCCAATGCAGGGGGATGAGTGTTTTGGCAGCTACTAGGAGATGTTTGGTTAATGTTTTTTTATATTTACCGATGGTCAGGTCATTGATGTGTAGCAAACATGCTGCAGCGTCAAGGGAGATTGTTGTTTCTGTGATGAATCTAATCCATGTGATAATGTGTTCCCAGTATCTCTTTATTGGTAGGCAGTCCCACCATATGTGTAGGAAGGAACCTATCTCTGATTTACATCTCCAGCAAATGTCAGATTCGTTACGGAACCATCTCCTGGCCTTCTGTGGTGTAATATACCACTGGGTAAGTAATTTATAGGAGACCTCCTGGTATCTAGTGCTTAGAGAGCACTTATGGGCAAGGATGCAAGCCTTCTCCCACTGAGTTTTGCTTATATTTATGTTCAGATCATTTACCCATTTCTCTCTGTTTGTTGCTGTCTAGGTGTGAAGCCTGGCATAGCCATGAATACGCCAGAGAGGTAGTCTTGGGTGTCTGAGATCCATTTAGGCAAATGGTTTCAAGGTTGGTGAGTGGTAGAGTGAAGGCTGATTTCATTTTGTTGTTTACCAGGAAATCTGTTAATTGGATATAGAACCAACGGCCAGGAAATGATTCCCCGAATTCCTCTCGTAATGTGTTATAAGGCTTAACTTTAGGGCCTGTCATACAATGGGTTACCAGGATCTTCGGAGTCGCCGTCAGGTCGAGACCCGGGAGGAAGTCAGGGTTTATGGTGATAGGTGTCAGGGGTCCTGGTATTGATGCTAGTTTATGGGGTCCTGCAACCTTATGCCAGGTTCTAAGCGTGTTTGCAACCAGTGGGTGCTCTGTCGCTGTGATGTTTTTGGAGTGTAATGACCATGGGCGGAAGGGGGCGCAATTGGCTGCTAAATGTTGTTCTAGTTGAACCCAGTCTTTTTCTGCAGTGTGGCAATGCCAGTCAATGAGTCTGGTGATATGTGAGGCCTGGTGATATTTCCTAAAGTCTGGAATACCTATACCCCCAAGACTTTTGGGAGGAAGAGTAGTTTGAGACTGAGTCTGGGTTTTTTATTTGCCCAGAGGAAGTTTCTTTGCAATTTCAGTAGGTTGGTGAAGAGAGATTCTGGAATTCGGGTGGGTAGTGCGTTAAATATGTATAATAGTCTAGGAAGCACTGTCATTTTCAGTATCGAGGCTCTTCCGAACCACGTAAACAGTTTGGGTGTCCAGTTCTGTAAATCTTTCGTAATTGCCTGTAAGAGGGGTATGTGATTGGCTTTGTAGATGTCCTCTATATTGTTAGTTAGGTTAATCCCCAGGTATTTGAGTCTATATGTTTCCCATCTATATTTGCAGTTTTTCTTTAAAAGGTCAATCTGTTTCAGGTCTAAGGAGAGATTCAGTGCTTCAGATTTGTTCTGGTTTATCTTAAAATTCGAGATGTACCGGAACAGATCAATGGTCTTCTGTAGGTTAGGTATAGAGATGTGTGGCTGGGTTAGGAAAAGCAGTAGGTCGTCTGCATAGGCGGCTGTTTTATATTCTCTACCGTTTACCGTCAGACCATGTATATCGGTGGATAAGTTTATGGTTCTAATTAAGGGTTCAAGCGTGATAATGAAAAGGAGCAGAGAAAGTGGGCATCCTTGGCGTGTACCGTTTTGGATAGTTAGGGGGTTAGATAAGATATTGTTAATTTTTATCTTAGCTTGTGGATTTATGTATAGGGCTTCTATCCATGAGAGCATTGAATCTCCCAGTCCTACATGTCTGCATGTGGCAAACATAGTTCCATGACACTCTATCAAACGCCTTTTCGGCATCTGTTGATAGTAGCATTCCATTGGTTTTAGAAATTTGTGTGTAGTGGATCAGGTTTAACGCTTTGATTATGTTATCTCTTGCCTCTCTGCCCGGCATGAAGCCAACTTGCTCTGGGCCTATGATTCTAGAAAGCAGGGGTTTCATCCTGTTTGCCAGGATTTTTGCCATGAGTTTCAAGTCGGTATTTAGAAGCGATATAGGTCTGAAGTTGGCACAGTCTGTGTGGTCTTTGTCGGGCTTAGGAATTACAGCTATGTGTGCTTGAAGGAAGGATGGTGAGTTATGTTTGTGTGACGCTAAGTAGTTAAAGGAGTCCAGTAGAGGTTTGCCTAGTATATCAGTAAATGTCCTGTAATATTGAGAGGTAAAACCATCAGGGCCAGGGCTTTTCCCGGTCTTTAGGTCTTTGATAGCGTTTTGGAGTTCAAGTATAGTCATGGGTTCGTCCAGTCTGTCTGATTCTTCAGGAGTCAGGGATGGTATCTGACTGTCTGTCAGGAAATCTCGAATGCTGTTATGTATTGAATCAGTCGCCTGGGGTGGTCTGTGTTGTTCTGGGAGATTGTACAGTTTGTTGTAGAAGGAGTGGAATAGGCCTGCTATTTTTTCAGAATTGTGCTCTAACTTGCCTGTCTTATCTCTGATTGCATGGATATGGCTAGGTACAGAAGCGTCTTTAAGTGCTCTTGCCAGTTGTTTCCCGCTTTTGTCTCCATGTTCGTAATGAATGTTTTTTTTGAAAAATAGGGATTTTCTAACTTTAAGGTCTAATATGTTTTTGAGCGAAATCCTGCATTTAGTCAATTCCTCCTCTACAGTGATTGAGAGGGATTGTTTATGTTGCGTCTCTAGTTTGGCAATCTGTTTGGAAAGTAGGATCAGTTCATGTTCTCTTTCCCTCTTCTTCCTTGCTCCCCATTTGATTAAATCACCTCTGACGACACATTTGTGGGCTTCCCAGTTGTTTAAGGGGTCTGTCTGTTCTGCTAAATTTTCTTTGAAGTAGGAGGTAATGGAGTTATGTATGTCATCTTTTATGGGTTGATCTGTTAATAGTAATGCGTTGAGTCTCCAGTTAAAGCTAGGTCTGTTGGGCGAGTTGATTTGTAATGTGGCAGAGATTGGGGCATGGTCTGATATAGTGATGATTCCTATGTTAGCTTCGAGTACAATGTTTAGGTCCCTTTGAGATATGAATATGAGATCAATTCTTGAATATCTTTTGTGTGGGGGGGAATAATATGAGAAATCTTTGTCTGATGGGTGCATCAGTCTCCAGGTATCAACAAGAGAGTGATTGTAGCAGTGTCTTGATCTTCTTTCAGATCCTATAAGAAACGTGAGAGTAGCCTGTGGAGGTGTCTTTGAGAGGTGAGAGGGGTATGTTAAAGTCTCCGCCCAACACAATGCAACCCTCGGCAAACCATTTCAGTTCGTCTATGATTGTTCTGCAGAACGTTATGTGTGCAGAATTGGGAAAGTAAACATTCGCTATAGTAATTGGTGAACCCTTCCATGTGCCTTTGATCATTATGAAGCGCCCCTCAGGATCTGCTAATTTGTGTTTTAAAACGAATGGAGCATCCCTGTTAAGTAAGATGGAGACCCCCTTCATCTTAGCATGTGGGTTTGTAGCATGATATGCTACTGTAAATGTATTGTCCGTAATTTTGGGAATATCCTGGTTTTTAAAATGAGTTTCCTGCAGGAGGACAATAGATGGGTGAGCCTTTTTGAGTTCTTTCAAGAGTTTCGACCTTTTTTCGGGAATATTTAAACCATTAACATTGTGTGAGATGATGGTCGGTGCCTTGCCTAGGCATGCAAAAGCCATGATGTGCTTTTGAGTGTAGTAATGTATCAACGGATGGGAGGGGTGGGAGGTAAAGGAGGAATGTGGAGGGATGGGGGAGGATGGGGTGTGTTGAAGATGGGGGGGGGAGTGTATGAGATTCTGGGGGGGAAGAGGTGGTAGGAAAAGATGTGAGCGCTGCTCTTAAATCCACCTATGGGGTGGAGAGCTAGGCAGTGTCTAGTGATAGACACTGATGATTGCCCTGGGGGGTTGAGTAGGAGGCGCGTTTGTGGATGGTTGTTATTGTAATTCTGTATAATACAGAACAAATATCACCGAGTGATGCGGTGAGTATCTAGGACTACGTTGGTGTGATTGGGTGTTTCCAGTGGCGGACGAGAGACCTGGGGTTCCAGTTATCGTAGTTCGTGTCTAATACTGGGACCTTAGGACCTTACGGGTCAAGAGAACAAACTATAACAGGCATGACAAACAAAAGTATAAAGGTAACAAGTGGTAACAGGAAGTACAACGCAAAAATGGTAAACTGCACACCTGCTGAGATCCTTCGTGAGAGTTCCTTCCCCATAAACAACAAAAGTGTTGCCTATGCAACAGGGTAAAAGGAGGGTAGGTGGATATGGTGGGAAGTGCAGCAGGTTCATTAATTTTAGACAAAACCATTTCCACAGCACATACTGATAAAGGGTACACTGAGCGGGCATGGGCTATGTGAGATGTTGAGGCAATCATAGACTAAGCATCGAGTACAGTCTTCCGTTAACCCCCCGTGAGTAAGTCCTTTCCCTTCTGGTTGTGCTATAAAAATGTGCATATTCGGTCATGGGAGTCTGTGTGCACTGCATGTTTTCCATTACTCACAGTTGCACCATCATTAGAATGCGGAAAGGGAGTAGATGCTTCACGAACGCTTCTCCATCTGGTGTCGATCCGGTCTGCAGGGTGGGTGAAGGAAGTCCGTGTGACATAGAAATGCAACCTGTGGAACAAAAAATGTTAGTGTTCAGCAGTTCAGGAGAGTGTATAGGTAGGGTGATGGATAGTCCCTCATCGTCCCTCCGGATGTGGTAGATTTTGCATTAAGTCATTTCCTGCTAGTATATGTAAGAATGGGATGCTGTGATGGGTTCTGCGAGGCTATTTGATCCTAGAGCTCCCTCCAGTGGTGCAATTTAGAATAACAATCTTGAGGATGTAAAGTTGTAGCATGCTAGACCGTGATGTTTTGAGAGGTGGAACGGTCCTGAATAAAACATAAGAATGATGTGAGATATATCTCGGGTAGGCAAGGGTGTTGTCTTCCTATGTGAAGGGTAGAAGCCGATTATCCTGCCTGTTACCAGTGAGGCGCAGAGAGGATTTGTAATGATCCTGTTCAATAATGACCTGCTTCCCTGGCTCTCGGGCTTTTATAACTCTTGGAGCTGGTTGGGGAGTCATGTGCATCTGTCAGTCTTCCTGCGTTGGTTCCGTTGCTGAGATGGCGTGTGCCCTGAGGAGTGACCTGGGACAAACTGTGGGTTATTGATGGGTGGAGGTAAGCAGAACTCCGCGTACCAATCTGGCAGGTCTACCTGATCTATCTGTAAATTCTCACAAAATTTGGGTAGCTCATCCGGAACTCTGAGCACATGTTGTTTCCCTGAGAAGGTCGTTTGCAGGGCAAAGGGGAACTTCCAGCGGTATACTATTCCCTTTTCTCTAAGTATCGCAAGCAAAGGTTTCAAGGCCCTTCTGTTATTTAAAGTGATGGGGGATAGATCCTGGAATAATTGAATCTTTGTGCCCTCAAACATGATCTGATCATTTCTTCTGGCTTTTTGGAGGATTTCTTCTTTTAGGCAATAGTTCGGGAGGTAGCAAATTATGTCTCTGGGCGGATTATCCTCTGGAGCTCTGGGTCTTAGTGCCCTGTGCGCGCGGTTGAATTCAATGGGGGATTGCTCTGGCCTCTCGACTAGGCCATTAAAAATGGTGGTCAGCGCGGCTTTTATTTGTTCTGGTGCAATTGTCTCAGGGACCCCCCGGATCCTAATATTATTTCTCCTCCCCCTATTGTCCAAATCCTCCACTTGTCGATTAATAACGATCAAATGTTGTGAGTGGGCCGTCGTGATGTCGTCTAGTCTGATGAGGGCCCTGTCCCTCCTTTTCCCTGCCCTCTCAGCGACCGCCATCTGTTCTGAAAGTTTTAGCAGCTCAGTTTTGATGTCTGTTATTGCGGCCGAAAATGAGTTCTTTATGTCCGCTGCTATATCGGTCATTACTGCATAGGTCAGTGGGATGTCAGGGGCATTACCTCTGGATGAGTCCTCTGATGCTGGTATAGAGATCTCATCATCGTCTATGTCCTCCATGTTCGTCTTGTTAGTCGGCGCCATCTTGGGAGCTGTGCCTCTGCCACAGAAGCTGAATTTGCTGAGGTTTGTCGGCGTGAGTTTCCCCCTCGGGGTGGCCGGTGAACGCAGGGAACGATTGTGGATTCCTCTCCTTGTTCGAGTGGACATAATCCCCTCAGAATAGGTCTGTTTTTAGGGCCCAGGTCTCTCAGGTGCCGGGAGCTCCTTCACACCGCTGCCATCCGCGTTGCGTGCCAAGCCACGCCCCCTTTATTCATCATTAAAGCAGAGTTCGACCCAAAAATGGTACTTCTGCTTTTTGGAATCCCCCCCCCCCCTCCGGTGTCACATTTGGCACCTTTTCAGGGGGAAGGAGGGAGCAGATACCTGTGTAATAGAGGTATTTGTTCCCACTTCCAGACATAGATCACCGCAGTGACCTACGCCACGTCCGCCTACTCCCCCCACTCCCCCGCTGTCTTCTGGGAGACACACAGGTCCCAGAAGACAGCAGGGACCAGTGGGATCGCACAGCGTGACTTGTGCATGCGCAGTAGGGAACCAGGAAGTGAAGTCGCAAGGCTTCCTGATTCCCTTCTCGAAGATGGTGGCGGCAGCACCCGAGAGCTGAGGGAGAGATCAGCTTTGGGTGCCAAAAACGCGGGAGCCCAGGACAGGTAAGTGTCCATATATTAAAAGTCAGCAGCTGCATTATTTGTAGCTGCTGACTTTTAATATATTTTTTTTCGGCGGAACTCCGCTTTAACAAATTTTGCCACTGAATCAATTGAATATATTATTATACCGTATATACTCGAGTATAAGCCGACTCGAGTATAAGCCGAGGTACCTAATGTTGCCCAAAAAACTGGGAAACCTCACTGACCCGAGTATAAGCCGATGCCCCACTGTTCCCTGTAAAAAGACATTTTTACATTGTAATTATTACCTGTAAAGAAGCTGCGGCGTCCATCGTTCGAATTCCGCGGCGTCCATCGTTCGAATTCCGCGGTCTCTTCCTGTTCCTTACTTGATAGGCAGAGAGTGTCTGCTGAGACTCGCCTATCACGATCATTCTCTCATCCTTAGTTTTCCCAGCAGACACTGTGTTGGGTATTCCGCCAATCACAGACGTCTGCTGGAAAACTGAGGATGAGAGAACGTTCGTGATAGGCGGAGAGTGTCTGCTGAGACTCGCCTATCAAGGAAGGAACAGGAAGAGACCGTGGAATTTTGAACGATGGACGCCGCGTAATTCAAACGATGGACGCCGCAGCCGCAACTTCTTTACAGGTAATATTTACAATGTAAAATATTACTCGAGTATAAGCCGAGGGGGGGACTTTCAGCCCCAAAAAAAGGGCTGAAAATCTCGGCTTATACTCGAGTATATACGGTATATGTATTTTGCACTTTGATGTTTTTTGTGCACATATATGAATTAATGATTTTTATGTACTTTAACCGCTTATGGACCACCGTGTGTGTGTGCGCACACACACACACACACACACACACACACACACACACACACACACACACACACATCGGTAGAATGGCACGGACAGGCATAGGCACGTCCCCTTTAAGATGCCGCCGTGTGGTCGCGCATGCCGCTGGCGGCACGCTCGCGACCCTGCCTCTTTCTCCGTGAGCCCGACTGTGGGTCCCACGGACTCGATCGCCGTGGGGACACCCGCGATTGTCTCACGGAGAGATAGAGCGTTATGTAAACAAGCATCTCCTCGCTCTGCCTAGTGACAATGACCGTGATCACTGCTTCCTGTAATCGTTGTTTTATATTTTTTATTGTTTATAGCGCAAAAAATAAAAACCGCAGAGGTGATCAAATACCACCAAAAGAAAGCTCTATTTAATGGGAAAAAAAGGACGTCAATTTTGTTTGGGATCCACGTCGCACAACCGCGCAATTGTCAGTTAAAGCGACGCAGTGCCAAATCGCAAAAAGGGGCCTGGTCCTTTAGCAACAAAATGGTCCGGGGCTTAAGTGGTCAATGAGCTGTTTTTGAGGAGACATTACATTTTATTTCATCTTTATTATTATAATGGTATATATATTTAGCGCTGCTCCATTTTAACTATAGTAGTAACTACACTCACAAAATTGACACTAAAGTAAAAATGAATGGTCACACTACACTCCCAAAACTGACACTAAAGAAAAGATGAACGGTTACAGTATACTCACAATGAACTATCACTAGATTCATACTAAACTGATATTTTACACTGACAATAGAATAGAGTTTGTGTGGTATAGTGATACCACACAAACTCGCTAGCAGCACTGAACAGAGCCCTTTTCTATCTCTCTCCTCGCCCTTTATTACATTGCAAATGGCCGCTATAGGGAGAATATTTTTATAGTGTGGGGCGGGACTAAGCAATGAGCCATGATTGGATAGTCATCATTACTTTCTCATATCATGGCTACGACAGTGCTCTGTGCCCTGATTTCGCAAAGCTTTCATTGCTTCAGACAATCAGGGCTTTCAATGCACTGTGTGGTGGCGCAGTGCATTGTGGTCATTTGGCGGGCTAATTTGCGCGTTCGTCGAATGGGCAAACAGCCAATGTTCGGCCAAAACTCATGCTTGAGCCAAACCGTTCGCCCAACTCTATACTCAACATCTATGTTTAGTATACCTAGTTGTACAGTAGCATAAAGATAACAATTATTCCCAATATTTCTGCCAGAAATCTACAAGGGAGAATTAAAAGCTTATACTTTCAAAATAGAAGTTGTTTTTTTCTAAAATGCAGCTTTTAGGTGTCTGTAAGACTCTTGTGCGTGGCAAATAGGGATGAGCCAAACACCCCCCGGTTCGGTTCGCACCAGAACCTTCGAACAGACCAAAAGTTTGCGCGAACGTTAGAACCCTATTAAATACAATGGACGCGAACGTTTGAAATCTAAAGTGCTAATTATAACGACTAATATGCATGTTATTGTCCTAAAAAGGGTTTGGGGACCCGGGTTCTGCCCCAGGGACATGTATCAATGCAAAACGAAGTTTTAAAAACGGCCGTTTTTCGGGAGCAGTCATTTTAATGATGTATGAAGTGAAAAAAAAAAGTGAAATATTCCTTTAAATATCGTACCTGGGGGGTGTCTAAAGTATGCCTGTGAAGTGGCATGTGTTTCCCCGTGTTTAGAACTGTCCCTGCACAAAATGACATTTGTAAAAGAAAAAAAGCCATTTAAAACTGCTTACAGCTTTAATGTAATTAGGGTTGTCCCGATACCACTTTTTTAAGACCGAGTACAAGTACCGATACTTTTTTTCAAGTACTCGCCGATACCGAATACCGATACTTTTTTTTATGTGTCAGTATTTTTTTATTTATTTTTTGTCATGTTTTTTTACAATGCTTTGTTGGGGTGGGTGGGGGGCTTTGATGGTCTCAGTGTATTTTATTATTTTTTTTACAATTATTTTTGTTTTATTTATTGCAATTTTTTTTTCTAGCCCTGTTGGGGGGCTTTGGTGAGATATCAGGGGTCTTAACGGACCTCTGACATCTCCCGTTTGAGACAGAGAAAGGGACTAGGGACACAGATTCCCCAGTCCCTTTCTCAGCTGCACTGAAAATGAATAGAGAGGAGACAACGGCTCCTCTCCATTCATAAACTGAAGCATCGTAAACACACAGGTTACAATGTTTCAGTTATATGAATGAACAGAGTCAGTAATCACTGACTCTGTTCATTCGGAAAAGGTAGGAGCCGGGTTTAGCGGCTCCTACCTCCGCTCTCCATCCTGACAGAGGGGAGCGGAGGAGGACATGGAGGGTGACACGGAGCTGAGAACAGCAGCGAGGAGGGGGGAGAGCAGAATAACGGAGGACAGCAGCAGCATGGAGGGGGGACACGGAGCGCGGGGGGGAGGGCAGAATAACGGAGGACATCAGCAGCATGGAGGGGGGGGGGACACGGAGCGTACGGGGGAGAGCAGAATAACTGAGGACATCAGCAGCATGGAGGGGGGACACGGAGCGCAGGGGGGGAGCGGAGGGCAGAATAACGGAAGACATCAGTAGCATGGAGGGGGGGGGACACGGAGCGGAGGGGGGAACTGGAGTAGGATACAGGGACCAGTCAGCGGTGATCGGTGCGGCTTTGGGGGGAGTTACAAGCACCGATCACCGCTGTATAGATTTCACTAAAACAGCTGAAAAGAGGGGGGGGGGGGTCGGGAGAAGCTGTCGTGCTGTATTGAAATCTATACAGCGGTGATCGGTGCTTGTAACTCCACCCGCCGCACCGATCATCACTGACTGCCCAAGTATCGGGGGAAGCATTGGAGCATTTTCCCCGAGTATAAGTACTCGGGAAATGCCTGGTATCGGTACCGATACTAGTATCGGTATCGGGACATCCCTAAATGTAATGTCTGGTCCCGGTAATATGGATGAAAATCTTTGAGAAAAATTACACCTGCCATGGCCCTTCTAGGAATAAATCTGGACATATACCCTATAATGTATAGAACTATTGTAGCCCATACACTTATAGCAGCCAGACTCACAATATCCAGTCTCTGGAAATCTTCTGAAGCTCCAAACTTAACCATTGTCATAGTTAGACTGAATATTCAAGCTCAATCTGAACTGATGTTGGCATACAAAAATTACAATACAGTTAACTTTAAAGAAAAATGGGAAAATTGGATGGTCCACCCTAGAGCCTCTGAGTATCTTAAAAAATTTACTCTGTAGTTCTATAGTTGCCTACATCAAGCTTAGTTACGTAGATAATACACTATCCATAATGAATTGAACAACAGGTTGATGGGTCTTCAGCTACAGTTTGCTCCCGATATGGGGTGGGCGAGACCTATTAACTTGGAAACTGAAAATATTCGATAATTGCTTACCTTTATATCTTCAGTAGCTACTGTAAAATATTTGTATTCTTATAATGTATGTTAATTAGGACTTATGTGATGTGTGGAATATTGACATGAGCAGTTTTTTTTTTGTCGTGTGTGTGTGTGTGTGTATTTATTTTTTTCCTTGCCTTTGCTTTCTTTGTGTGTTGTGTCAAAGAAAATTATAAATAAAGAGTTTAAAAAAAGAAAATCTTTGAGAAAAATGGGGCATGGCTACCCCATCACCCCCCCCCCCCTCACCCCAGCCCATTACCAGCCCCTTTGGGTCTTGTATGGATATTAAGGGAAACCCTGCACCCAAAATAAAAAAAGGCCCTATATACTCTGAACAGCAGTATACAGGCGGTGCAAACAAGACAGGGACTGTAGGTTTGTTCTTAGGTAGAATCTGTTTGTAATTTTGAACAGGTACATTGTTTAAGTGTAGCTCCAGCCCAAAAATATATTTTTAAGCTTTTTGGAAAACATAGGGAAGGGTTATCACACCTGTAACATTTGTTTTGCTGTCTGTGCACCTGTTCAAAACATTTCACCTCACTTTCTGTCCCAATGACAAATGTTTTTGAAAAGTGGGGTTTTTATTGAAACAAGGATTGGCGATAAAGCATCAGTAGAGAGGAGACACCTTTTTCCCATATTAACTCTTACAGGAGAGAATTTCCCTTCCTAGGGGTAGATTTCCTCTCACTTCCTGTTGTCTCCTTCCGTTTGCAAGTAGGAGTCGTTTGTAAGTTGGATGTTTGAAAGTAGGGGCCTGCCGTATATACTCTGCTGAAATTTGCCCCTACATGTTGGTGTTGCCACAACACTGTGAGCCCTCACAGTTACTCTTGGTGGGCGCTGGAACGCCCTGCTGTGAACTATTATATCAGGAATTGTAATTACATGCCATTGTTGAACAGTGGTAGGAAAAATTGGGCCTTTGTTGGTGGTGCTGGTGCTACAACACTGTCAGCCCTCACAGTTACTCTTGGTGGGCGCAGGAATGGGCCCTGCTGTGAATTATTAGATGAAGAATTGTAATTACATGCCCCTGTTGAACAGGGGCTGAAAAATTGGGCCTTAGGCACTGGTGCCACAACACTGCAACCCCTCAAAGATACTGTACTTGGAGCACAGCAATGAGCCCTGTTGCAAATGTGAGGGGGTTAGCTCGGCAGCGGGTGTGTGTGACCCCCGGGATGGGCTCCCCACACAAAAACAGGCCCAGCAAACGGAGGTTGTGGTTTTCAAAATCAAAAAAAAAAAGGTGCGGTTTATTTTCTATTTACAGTGACAAAACACAGCAAAGCCAAAAGAAACATATAAACAAAATAAATCCTGGTCAACTTGACCTCTGACTAAACATACAGGTTTCCTAACTAACAACTGGGATCAGCCTAGTGCTGTCCTAGTCCCTAAGTCCCTGGTTTTAAATGTCCAAGCAAATAGCCACACAGGCTTTGTCTCACCGCACAGGGGTTCACTCTCCCTAGACAGTCCACACAGGTCTGGGTCCAGGCATGAGCTAACACCTAATGAATCTGGGAGTTTTTATAGAGGCCTTAAACGAACTGACAGGCTTCAGCTGGCCTCATCAACTCCCTGCCTGCACGACGCCCAGCCCTCTCCCTAGAGGTATGAGTCATCCATGAGCCCACTAGCCTTAGCTGGGCTTATACAACTCTCCACCTAGTTGTATAAGTCGGCGTAAAGCCTGAATCTGGGCGAAATATATCTACCCCCCTGGATGCAACCAGGTGACTTTACCTTCCTGCTGTCACATACCCCCCCCCTCTTGTTTTAACCTCGGGGTTGGAACACCAGCAATCAGGCATTCATGTACTCGAGACAAAGCATCCACATTCCCCATTTGAACGCCAGGGCGATGCTTTACTGTGAAGTTGAATTCCTGGAGGGCCAGGAACCACCTATTCACTCTTCTATTTGTTTCCTTGTTTTGAGCCATCCACTTTAACGGAGCGTGATCCGTAACCATGTCAAAGTGCCTACCTAGCAGGTAGTACCGAAGGGAATCTAGAGCCCACTTCACCGCTAAACACTCCTTTTCAACGGTGGCGTAATTTACCTCATGGGACTTCAACTTCCTGCTGAGGTAAATGACTGGGTGCTCTTCCCCGTTCCAGACCTGGGACAATACTGCTCCTAACCCCACATCTGACGCATCACTTTGTACGACAAAGTCTTTAGAGAAGTCGGGTGAGTACAACACTGGCTGGCTACATAAGGCTTGTTTCAAGAATTGGAATGCTGCCTCAGCCTCGGGGGTCCATTTAATCATGACCGACCCTTTCCCCTTCGTTAGGTTGGTTAGGGGCACAGCCTTAGAAGCAAAGTGGGGAATGAATCGCCGATAATACCCAGCGATTCCCAGAAAGGCTCGTACCTGCTTCTTGCTGTTGGGACGTGGCCAACTCTGGATGGCCTCGACTTTGTTGAGTTGGGGTTTTATTACTCCCCTCCCAATGGTGTACCCAAGATATTTGGCCTCCTCCTGCCCAATGGTACACTTCTTGGGGTTAGCCGTAAACCCCGCTTCCCGAACAGAGTCCAGGACTGCTTGCACTTTTGGCAGATGTGAGGCCCAATCTGTGCTATGGACAATTACGTCATCCAGGTAAGCCGCAGCATACTTCCGATGGGGCCTCAGCATCTGGTCCATTTTCCGCTGGAATGTGGCCGGCGCATTCTGTAACCCGAACGGCATTCTTTTATATTGGAACGCCCCGTCTGGGGTTACAAATGCGGTTTTCTCTTTGGCCAATTTGGCCAGGGGGATTTGCCAATACCCTTTTGTGAGGTCAAGAGTCGTCATGTATCGGGCTGTTCCCAGCCGGTCGATCAACTCATCTATACGTGGCATGGGGTAGGTGTCAAATTTTGTAACTTTGTTCAACTGACGAAAATCGTTACAAAATCGCCAGCTCCCATCCGGTTTAGGCACCAACACAATGGGACTAGACCAATCACTTTGGGACTCCTCTATCACCCCTAAGTTCAGCATTTTCTGTACTTCCTCCCGTATTGCCTCCCGTCGGGCCTCTGGGATCCGATAGGGTTTTAACTTCACCCTTTCACCGGGCGGGGTAATGATGTCATGCTCTACCCCAAATGTTTGTCCCGGCAGCTCAGAGAATACCTCCTTGTTGCGAAGCACAAACTCCTTAACCTCCTGTTGTTGGGGTTGTGACAAGGTGGCTGCTATTCCAACCTCAGGAATCACGCAACCAGTTTGAGCTGGTGACCAAGTGTCTGCGACTAGGGACTCTCTATCCCTCCAGGCTTTCAACAGATTAACGTGATAGATCTGTTCGGGCTTTCGCCTTCCTGGTTGTCTGACCTTGTAATTCACTTCGCTCACTTTTTCCATTATCTCGTAGGGGCCTTGCCATTTGGCAAGGAATTTACTTTCAACCGTAGGGACAAGTACCAGTATCCTATCCCCCGGGGAAAAGGTACGGGTCTTGGCTCCACGGTTGTACACTCTCTGCTGTGCTAACTGCGCTTGGGCCAAATGTTCCTTCACGATGGGCATTACCTGTGCAATTCGGTCTTGCATCAGGGCGACATGCTCAATCACACTCCTGTGGGGAGAACTCTCACTTTCCCAAGTTTCCTTGGCAATATCCAACAGCCCTCTTGGGTGTCTCCCATACAGTAACTCAAAGGGGGAGAATCCCGTAGAGGATTGGGGCACCTCCCTAATAGCAAACATCAGATAAGGAAGTAGACAGTCCCAATCCTTTCCATCTCTATCCACCACTTTCTTCAACATTTGTTTTAGGGTTTTGTTGAATCTTTCAACCAGCCCATCGGTTTGGGGGTGATACACAGATGTACGTAATTGCGTCACTTTGAACAATTTACACAGCTCCTTCATAACCCGGGACATAAAGGGTGTACCTTGGTCCGTAAGCAGTTCTTTACAAATACCCACCCAGCTAAACACAAGAGATAGCTCTTTGGCTATGGTTTTGGCCGAGGTATTTCGGAGAGGGATCGCTTCTGGATAACGGGTGGCATAGTCCATTATAACTAATATGTACTGGTGCCCCCTAGCGGACTTGATTATAGGACCTACCAAATCCATGGCGATCCTCTCAAACGGGACCTCAATGATGGGTAGAGGGACCAGCGGGCTACGGAAATGTGGCATCGGGGCCGACCTCTGACACACAGGGCAGGAGGAACAATAATTTTCTATGTCCTTCATCACCCCCGGCCAATAGAATCTCTGTAATACCCTCTCTCGGGTTTTCTCTGTCCCCAGATGACCTCCAAGAATGTGCCCATGGGCCAACTCCAACACCAACTTCCTGTAAGGTTTGGGCACCACAAGCTGCTCAATGGTTTCTTCTGCCCTTTTTGCCACCCGATACAGTAGGTCCTTCTCTACGCTGAAGTATGGGTAAGTGCAGGTATTATCTGGGTTCACTAACTCGCCATCTATTTTCACTACGTTTTCGCGTGCCTTTATTAGGGCGGGGTCTTTCAACTGTTCTGTGGCAAAGTTTTCCCTGTGAACCTCAAGATCAGAAAACTCCACAGACGGTAGGTTTTCGTCTGAGGAGGTGGGCTCCTCTCCAGTTTCTTGAGTCTCCCCTGCCAATACTGATAAGGGAAATTCCGGAGAGTCCTCACCACTCTCAGGGGAGTTCTGGCTATCACATTCCTGGTACATAGGGGCACCAGTGGGGGGCTCAGGATCATCCCACAGTTCCCAGAACTTCGGAAAATCCCTTCCCACAATGGCGTCATACGGTAACTGAGATACTAAGCCCACTGGATGAGAGAGGGTACCTTTGGGGGTCTCGAAACACACTGTAGTCACTGGATACTCTCGGGTGTCCCCATGCACACAAATAACAGCTACCTTGCTATTCCCAGAGACCTCTGTTTTAACTAACTCAGCCTTTATCAGGGTCACAAGGCTACCTGAATCCAGCAATACCACAACATTTCTACCATTAACACACATTTTGCATAAATGTTTCTCAATTCCTCGAATGGCAGTGCATGCGACTGTCGCACACAGCGACTGACGTCTGCCCGTCAGAAAGTCACACTGCATGGGTTCCTCCACAACCGGGCAATTGGCTGCAATATGTCCCGCTTGCCGGCAGCGGTAGCAAATGATCCTTCTTGCCGCCTCTTGAGCCGCTGATTTCCCAGGCTGTTCTCGCCAAACTTGGGGTAGAGCTCCCACCCTCTCACTCTCTCCACCCTTACCCCTTGGAATCCTCTTATCCGCCCCTGGGGATGGTCTGGTCTTAGGGTGGAAAGTCCGAGTGTCTCTGGAAGAGGCCGTCAGGTTCTCTGTAGCCAAGTATTTCTCCACACGATCCACAAGACCATCGGCCGTCTCTGGGTCTCCATGGCTTACCCACTTTTGGATGGCAGTAGGAAGAGCTCTCAAAAACCGATCCATTACAACACGTTCCACAATCTTTGGTGCGGACAAAGTCTCTGGCTGTAGCCACTTTCTGCTCAGGTGAATGAGATCATACATTTGAGACCTGGGGGGTTTTCCAAGCTGGAAAGTCCAGTTATGCACACGCTGAGCCCGGACAGCCTGGGTGACACCCAGCCTTGCCAATATCTCAGCTTTTAGCATCACATAGTCTTTTGCTTGGTCAGGCTCTAGGTCATAGTAAGCCTTCTGCGATTCACCAGTTAACAGAGGAGCCACCAGTCCAGCCCACTGCTCCTCAGGCCACTTTTCTCTTTCAGCAGTCCTTTCAAATGTGGTCAAAAATACCTCTGGATCATCCTCTCCAGTCATTTTTGTCAATAAACGACTCACCCCAAAGGACGCGGTATTAGTGGGACGGCTTTCCTCACTGGTCTGCGGACGTTGCTGCATTACTGCTTCCATTTGTTGTAGTTTCTGCTCTTGCTTCTGTAACAGGTCTATGAAGCGGGCCTCAGATTGCTGCTGGGCTTGTTGCTGAGCTTCCAGACTCTGTTGGTGAGCTTGCTGCTGGGCTGCAAGGCTCTGTTGATGAGCTTGCTGCTGGGCTGCGAAGTTCTGTTGTTGAGCTGCAAGGCTCTTTTGCAAACCTGCATTTGTCTGCTGTTGATTGGCATTTGCTAGAGCCAGCTGCTTCAGTATCTCCTCCATGCTGGCTTAAAAAAAACTGCCCGCATTCTCCACCAACTGTGAGGGGGTTAGCTCGGCAGCGGGTGCGTGTGACCCCCGGGATGGGCTCCCCACACAAAAACAGGCCCAGCAAACGGAGGTTGTGGTTTTCAAAAATCAAAAAAAAAGGTGCGGTTTATTTTCTATTTACAGTGACAAAACACAGCAAAGCCAAAAGAAACATATAAACAAAATAAATCCTGGTCAACTTGACCTCTGACTAAACATACAGGTTTCCTAACTAACAACTGGGATCAGCCTAGTGCTGTCCTAGTCCCTAAGTCCCTGGTTTTAAATGTCCAAGCAAATAGCCACACAGGCTTTGTCTCACCGCACAGGGGTTCACTCTCCCTAGACAGTCCACACAGGTCTGGGTCCAGGCATGAGCTAACACCTAATGAATCTGGGAGTTTTTATAGAGGCCTTAAACGAACTGACAGGCTTCAGCTGGCCTCATCAACTCCCTGCCTGCACGACGCCCAGCCTCTCCCTAGAGGTATGAGTCATCCATGAGCCCACTAGCCTTAGCTGGGCTTATACAACTCTCCACCTAGTTGTATAAGTCGGCGTAAAGCCTGAATCTGGGCGAAATATATCTACCCCCCTGGATGCAACCAGGTGACTTTACCTTCCTGCTGTCACACAAAGTATTGCATCAAAAATTGTAATTACACGCCCCTGTTAAACAGGGGCTGAAAAATTGGGCCTTAGCCACTAGTGGCGGCACCAAGAAACAAAAATGTTCTTCCAAGCTATCATCATGAATCGGATCATGGAGGAGGAGGATAGTCCGTCAACATAACAGGACAGTCACTCAGCATCAGCATAGGCAGTCTTGAAGGGATGTGACATTTCAAAATAAATTATTCTGTTATATCAGCTTCAGGTTGCTTGGTAGCTGGTGGTGATCCAAGACTGGTTCATCTTTATGAAGGTCAGTCGGTCAACCGAGTCGGTGGACAGGCGCACCCTGTGATCCGTGACAAAGCCTCCAGCAGCACTGAATGTGTGTTCCGAAACAACGCTAAATGCAGGACAGGCCAGTAGCTCAATTGCATACTGTGCAAGCTCTGGCCAGTGATCCATCCTCAAGACCCAGTAAGCCAGAGGATTTTTGGTGGGAAAGGTGTCCAAGTCTGACCTTGCCCCTAGGTATTCCTGCACTATGTATATCAGACGCTGGCGATGGTTGCTGGAACCGATCATACCTTGGGGCTGCGGACTAATAAATTGTCTGAACGCATCGGTCAGACGGCCACCTTCCCCACCGCTCCTTCTTTGACTGACTGAAGCCTCAGCAACTCGTTGTCCAGGACCAGGAGTTTGTAACCTCCCAGTCTCTGGGAACGCGTTGCACAGACCTTTCTGCAAGGCTTCCCGAAGATGTCTCATCCTCTGCTCCCTCTGCGACGGTAAGATAAGGTCCGCAACCTTACCCTTGTACCGTGGATCAAGGAGATTGGCCAGCCAGTAATGGTCCCTCTCCTTGATCCGAAGAATACGAGGATCCTTCCGCAGACTATGCAGGATCAGGGAGGCCATGCAGCGTAGGTTAGCTGAGGCATTCGGTCCGGAGTACTCTGGGTCACTCCTCCTCTTCATCATCCTCTTCCTGTGTGATGGGTGGGACACAAGGAACACTGTCTGGGTAAAGGGGGCCTTGAGAGGCAAGGAAGTCCTCCTCTTCCTGCCTCTGTTCTGCCTCAAGTGCCCTGTCCATTATTCCATGCAGCGTATGCTCCAACAGGTGGACAAGAGGTACAGTGT